>CATIWR010167525.1:0-13734 GCA_949677035.1 Omphalea diandra | reverse complement strand
CTTCTTCTAAGGAAAATTGAGCTTCTATTCTGGGCTCGCCATCTTCTCTGCAAAACATTTGTGTATTGTGGCTTGGAAACTTTCTTGCTTGCCTGCTCTCCTTCCACTCACAGATGGAATCATTCTGCATTTTCTTCACTCGACAAAATCCATCACTCACCCACCACAACTGCCTTAGAGTTGCCATTTCACAAGAATGGTTGTGGTGGGCTCAATCAATTTATTATGCCATGTGTACCTCTACTGATAATAGGAGGATCAATCATATCTATCTTGCCATGCCTTCCATTTCTGAACTTATGCTGTCTGAATGGCGAAGCATGCTTAGCAATGACATCTCAGACATCAAACTTTGGATTTAAAACTCTTAAATGCCAACATCTTCATTTACTTCCATCTTGCAACGCTACTCTACATCCCTATGTGCATCAACCCATCAAGTATATGCAGGTGTTGTATAATTTAAAAAGAAATCCTGATTTGGCTGATGTACCTATGTTGAGTGGAGATGGCTTCAAGGTGATGTATTATTTTTCCATCTCTCATTCAGTTATATTCTTGTAGGTTTTGCTTTTGTTTATTTTGAGGTTGAACATGATGCTGCTGATGCCATACGTGGACTTGACAATACACCATTTGGTTATGACAGACGTAGGCTATCAGTGGAGTGGGCTAGGGTATGAAGTTTTTCTCAGTTGCTTGGAATCTTTTCTACATTTGTGCTTATGGATGCTTCATAATTTGTGATGGCCAAAACTTGTTTTCTGATTTCTGTTTTAGGGTGAACGTGGTCGGCATCGTGATGGGTCCAAATCTTTGGCAAACCAAAGGCCCACTAAAACTCTTTTTGTAATTAATTTTGATCCTATTCGCACCAGAGTTGAAGACATAAAGAGGCACTTTGAACGATATGGAGAGGTTCTTCATGTCAGAATTCGGAGGAACTTTGCATTTGTGCAGTTCGAGACCCAAGAAGATGCTACAAAAGCCCTCGAGTGTACACACATGAGGTTAGGAGAAGTTTTGCTATTCTGATTGGGTAAATGGCATATTATGTTTGATCAATTGTATTAATGTTTTGTGTTTCCACAGCAAAATTTTGGACAGGGTGGTGTCTGTTGAGTATGCTTTGAGGGATGACAGTGAGAAGGGAGACAGATATGATAGCCCTAGAAGAGGAAGTTATTATGGGAGGTCTCCAAGTCCTGTTTATCGCAGGCGGCCAAGTCCAGACTATGGCAGAGCTCGCAGCCCAGTGTATGATAGGTACAATGGCCCACATTATGACAAACGCAGGAGTCCTGATTATGGTAGGAATAGGAGCCCTGAGTATGGCAGATATCGCAGGTACATAAACCATTATTTGTTTCTGAAAATTACTTTTTAATTATATAAACATTCTCAGTTTTTGTAACTTCTTGTTTTCTTCAACAGCCGGTCGCCAGTTAGAAGATCAAGAACATGAGGAGCCATAATGGAAGAAGTATCCTAGGTCTTATATGCAAATCTTTGTACTTGGTTGCTTGCAACAGCTTTAGTTCTGTTATGTAGAGTGAAGTTTGCATTAGTCCTGTCATTTATTTATGCACAAGGGCCTCATGGATTCTTATGGCTAGTATTTTTGCCTATGAAATATTTCAGCATACTACCGTTTCAATCTTGAGTTTGACCGAGTATTTCTTTTCCCTGGCTTCGAAGTAGAATAGGCGCAATCACGTCCCCTGGAAGTTTGAATTTTATGGCTTCTTGTCATAATTATCATCATAAGTTGGCTCGGGCTGAGCTGAGAATAAAAGCTCAATGTAATAGGGTGTATTTACTACTCGGTTGAAAACTTTTATTTTGTGTGAAGGATGAATCTCTTCAAGGAGAGGAAGAGATTCATGTAATTATGTTGTTATGCGTTAAACATGCATTCTTGTCATCAACTATTCCATTGTCCGTAGCTAATAATAAGAACCGAGTCATCCAATGACACGAGTCATCTGACTCGAGAATGACGAGAAGAGGGGAAGTCAAGCATGTGCATGAAGAATATGAGCTTTAAAGTTTCGATCCTTGCGTTGGTTAGGAGATGTTAAAGACGGCTTGCTGCTTGGTAGTTGGCATGTGGTTGCGGAAGGCCTATATGTGTTTTCTGGAATCCTTTGAAGCTGTAAGCATTTGAATTTTAAATACCATACTGAACGATCAAAGGACTCGCCTTAAAATATCATAAAAGAGATAACAATGATTCTCTGAAAGAGTACAAATAAAGAAACCCTAAGGTGACGATTTCTTCAACTCTTGATCGAGTGCCTTCTCCAGCCAAGCTTCAGCATTCTCCATCATTTCAGGGCTAAGTCTCACCATTAGGATGCAAAATTCTGTTTCATTGAGTGCTCCATCACCATCAAGATCGCCTTCTTTTACCATTGCCTCCGCGTCTTCTTTGGTCATCCCCTCCATGCCAAGAAGTGCTGAATTCCTCCTCAGACTCTCCGATGTGATCAACCCTTTTTGAGAGTCGGCCAGAAGCCGAAACCCACCACATAATTCAGATACAAAGGCGTCTACATCTAGCTTATCTGCCATCACGGGTAACAAATCCTCATACATGCTGCTTGTTGCTGTTTTAGAGCCAATTTGACCTTTCTCCTTTTTTTTTTTTTTTTTGACGATGAAAGAAGCTTACGAGTTCTTTTTTTTTCTTTTAAAAAAGATGTGACATGGGATTGTAATCTGTTAAGGAGGGAGATGTCTATATATATAGGAGTTAGGAGCGTCGATAGACTTGAAACTACGTGGTCCCAATCGTGTGGGTAGTTTCTGTAGAAACTCAAAAAAGAATTTGAGTGCACCAAAAGGACAGAGATGTCACACCATGACCTAATATAAATGGACAGTCTGAAACGTGGGTTAGCAGACATGTAGATGAAGATGATTGGTTATATAGCGAGGTCTGTGGTAGTGGTTCGTCCTGGGTATTGATTATTGTCTTATTTTATTCCAACTTGAACGATTTCTCGGAAGGCGCCTAAGGAGCAGGATAGGGATCTTTTGGCTAGACAAAATCCGTGTTCCTGATGACAAGAATAGCTTTAAATTGTGGGGCATTGCTTCCATGAAGCTTCCCAGTCTCTCTCCCTATTTATTTGGACTCTTCTATTTTGTTTTCTATCCATTCCATCTGCCGTCCTTTTTTTCCCGCCTTTTTGTATGTAACTGAGCAAGCCGTAAGAGAGGGGGGGAGGAACTTTGAGGTTTTATTTGAAAAAATTAACTGATAATCTACTAATTGATAATTTTATTATAATTAATAATATAGTAACTGATAATTTAGTTGATTAATATAAAAAATTTTAGAAAAATATCTAAAAAATATAAAATAACATAAAAAAATATTAACTGTCATTTAGAAAAAAATGAGGATAAAACGAAAATAATCATAATTTAATAAATTATTAATTTAACGCTAATTTTATTAAAAAGATTATGATCTAATTTTTTCTTAAATAATTTAATTTACTAAATAAAATTTATTGATCAAACTAATTAATATTAATAGTCAAATTATATTATAATTTAGTTTTATCATGTCGAACAGAATTCACTAATTCAAAAATTTTCAATTAAGTTGACGCCTTGAAAACCAGAATTGAGAATTTTGCTCTTTCTCTCTCACGTGCTAATAATTTAAGATCATATTAATTTGTTTATTGGTGGTTTCCCTTCTCATGGATTTACATTTGTCTCCATAATCATTTAAAAAAAAAAAAATTACACGATCTCACATTAGAGTTATGATTCGTTTCTGGACATACTGGTCATTGCAATTCACACGGCTTCATCATAATGTTCTTAGTAAAAAATGACCTTTGAAAGGGAGAGGAGTAACTTAGCTTCATAAAGTTCTAGTCACACTAACTCCCAACTGCCTAGTTGATCTCCTCCTTTTCTCTAGAAAAACTAATTAATGATGGCCCAATTTTACATAGATGGACTTGTGATTCGCCTTTAAAATATTATCGTCTTTGATTTATGTCTTCCTTTTAAAAATCAATATAAAAATTCACGAGCTTATAAAACTCTCGCCTCCCTTAACCCATATTCATGTGAAATTCAAAATTATTTTTGAGATTGAAACCAAAAGGAATCTATCCTATAATTTGCAAATTATAAAAATACACAAAACAAATATAATCCAAAAGGGTGGATTTAGAAAATCTGAACTTTTCCTTTTCCTGTTATTTCTCACTAGCCAAACAAAAATGCTCCTGATTAGACCTACCCAGTCAAGAAATTAACTAAAACATAGAAAACGAACAATTTAAGAAAAAAATATTGTTAAATTTATAGCATCGATTGCTCTATCAACAGCGAAGTTAAAACCGCGGCTGCATGCCCTCATTGCTCTTCTTCTCTTGTCTCAAACCCCAATCCCCTTTATTTTAAATTTTCCAAAAGCATCATTACTACGTAAGCCTTACACTCAAAGTGATGTCATCTTTGTCTACCAACACTAATGGAACAATTGAATCCTCACAATCCGCCTGCCAAGGCCGCAAAAGAAAACCCCTTCTTCAACTTTCATCAACTCTGTGTTTGAGTTTAGAGATTAAAGAAAATAAAAATGAAAATAAATTTTATTTTTTAAAATTAAACGAACTAAGAACATAGATGCCAATTTTTTTAAGTCAAATCTGATAATATATAAATATATATATATATCAAATTTCTTATCTATATTCAGATATTTTAAAATATTTTCCGTGTGAATAAAGTGAATTGTGATTTTTTTTTTTTTTTTGAAACCATAACCTGTGTACATGGATCAAGACACGTATAATTGCCCGTGGAATCCAGCCATTTTGCATATGGAGTTTCTCTGTCTCTGTCATTTTGCCTTGATTCATGGGATCGGGATTGATTCTAGGGTTTTGATAGAATGCAAATTAATTAACAATAAGCAAAAAAAAAAAAATTGTCATCTACTTCGAAATGAGTTTCACATTGCTGTAGTTTGGAGATTACTGTTTGTAAACAACAGCGTATAATTACAGGTGATGGCAAAGTCGCCTTACCATCAGCTACATGAGATTTGTCAGATGCCCTGCCAACCATCACCACAATTTTATACAATGACAGCTACACTGCAAATAGATGGACATCAATGCAAATGCATAGAGATGTAGCAAATCAATCGTACTGCTACCACGTGAAAACCTTCATGCCAACTGACTACAGGAAACTTGCACGAAGCTTCCCGCAGACTAGTTAAAAAAGACAAAATATTTTACCTCTTCTTCTAGTTTTATGATTTTCCTCAATCCCTGTCGGTAATCGATCGATCGCTGGACTATTAGTCTAAGAGGTACAGTTAAATTATTTTCACGTGAAATATCTATGAAGGTATTCCCCATATAGGGAACAAATTAATTGCTACATATTATTTTCTTTGACAATCTTAAACTTTTCGAGTACGAATTTGCCTTCTTTGTATTTTTGCGATTCCTCGTAAGCTCTTTCGTACTTCCAACCCAGTAACTCACCGCAATCAGAGCAATAGACGTCAGCAACTGTGTGGAGACCGGTGATCAGCTGCCGATCCTCTTTACGTCCTACAACAATGTTCATTGCATGGGAGAAGAGAAAGGCTCTGCCATTGCTTGCCTAAACATATACCTCCACATATATTCTTGAGGAACTTAATGAGTATTCAAAACATTTTGCAACTTTCACTTGAGAGATAAGATTATTAGCTTAATTAGTTTAAGATCGTGTTTGTAGTTAATTTGCACACTAACACTCTTTTTACTACAGAAACAATTTTATTCAAGCACAACAAGGAACAGCAGTTGATCTAAATTATCTGTATTGAAATTGATGTCTAAAACTGAAGACAAACATTAAGCAAATTCACCTGGAAACCCTTAGAGATAATATCATCGTGACAGGACACCAGGGCTCGGCACCTATAGCAGCTGTACATCCTTGGTCCAACTGCATCCGCCATTCAGGAATATGCTATTTCCAGATTAATTTACCAAAACAGAAAGGGCTTGTAAGAAGCAATAAAGTTGAGTGCATCTCAGGGCAAGAACTCAAATAAATTCGACTTAATTGTTGGAATCAACAATTGAGGATTAGTCTAATGAAAAAGGAGAAAAAAAAAATGATTGAAATAGGTAATGGAGTAAAGATTCATCCAAACAAGAAAACCATAGTAAATTGAATAAAGAAATGGGCCTGATAATGACACCATTGGCAGATAATTATTAAGCTGAGGGCTAAAATAAAAAGAAACCAAAAGCAACACGTACACGAGCGTACACCCACAAAAAAAAAAAAAGAACATATGTTTAATGATTTAGCAAATAACAAGTTAAGTCTCCCTTTTCTTAATACCAAGGAAAGAAACAGGGAAGGAATGAGAGATTAAAAAATGAAAAATGATATCCCCAACGTAATAATTCTTCTAAACCTACCTTACCTTGTGACTTGGTCTAGTCTCAATTTTTTTTTCATAGTAAATCTTAACTAAAGCTTATCACCGATTAGTTGAAATAGCATTTGCTATGTAGTAAGAAGAACTTCCCATCTCAAAAAAAATAAAAGAAAAAGACGAATTTGTCTTTTTCATGATTTTTTCATTAAATTAGTGAAAAACTCTCATTAGATAACTCTCAAGTCATGCCATGTCATCATAAGAGGAAACACACCAGGGAACAAAATATTAAAAACCTCTTGAGCAAATTCCATAACCTTTTTGTGCTGGTGAGCTGGGCTGATTTGAGCCCATGGAAAAACTAGCTGTAAAAAAAAAAAGTACTAACAAAAAGAAAAGTTTTTTTTTAGTAGGAAAATAATTGAAAAAAAAAGGTGCAAGAACAATTGTAGTCTTAAACATGTTAAGCCTAGCTCAGCCCAAAACAAACAAACATCTGGAGAGCAAATTATATCGCGTATCCTCGTTCATAATACTTTATATTTCAAACATTCAAAATACGTGTGACAGTAAATACATAATAGATTATTTCTTCCGTAATTACTAATTTATTTTTTTTATTTTTTAACAAATTTCTTTTTTTACTTTAAATATTACTATTTTTTTATTTTTTAACAAACTTTTTTTATTTTAAATACACATATTTATACTTTATAGATCTCTTTTTTTTTATTTTTGATTACATTGATATTATTATTATTATTATTATTATTTAAAAAAAACTTATTTTTTCAAAAAAAATTGATATAAGCTGTAGATTTATCAATTTTAATATTGCAAATGAAATTGAAAATATTAAAATATTTAATTATAAAAATTTAACTTAATGTTTACAAAAAAAAATCTATAGTTTATAACAAATGAACCTACAATTTACAAAAAATAAATAAATAATTTATTGATAATAAATTTATAATTTATACTAAAACGAATTTACAATTTACAAAAAATAAACCTACTATTTACAAAAAAAAAACATACAGTTTATTGATAATGAGTTTACAGTTTATACCAAAATAAATATATAATTTATAAAAAAATGAATTTATAGTTTACAAAAAAAAAAAACTTATATTTTACTGATATGAATCTAAAGTTTATATTAAAACGAATCTGCAGTTTATAAAAAATAAATTTACAATTTACTGATAATAAATTTATAATTTACACCGATTAAACCTATAATTCACAAAAAATGAACTTGAATATTTAAAGTAATAAACTTACACCACATAACAAATAAACTAAAAAAAATATATTAATAATATTAGACATAAATTAATATAATATACTATTTAATATTATATTAAAGTAAAATTCTGTTAATACAATATTTAAAATAATTTAATATAATAATGTAATAATATAAAATTAATTAATATAATAATTTAAATTATATAATATCTCTATATAGTCATATATAATAACATAAATTCTACAATTATCATAATATAATATAATTAAATAATATAAAATAATTATATATTAATTAAATTATATGTTGTATTAATATAATTATATATAATATATAAAAACATATGAAATTTTCATTTGTGAAATATGAAAAAAAGAAAAAAATAATAAAAATTATTTATAGAGTAAAATATGTATGGAATACGTCTTTTTATTTTTTAATTTTTGCACATATCATGAACCGGAAATTATATTACTATATCATCACGAGTTCGTAATATAACAACCTCCAGAAAGGGTGTTATTACGATATTGAAAATACTGAAACCCTGGTCCTCGGTTTAAATTGCCGATGAACGGAGAACATAAACGCCACCGTTGCAGCACATTGAACCAGCCACCATAACCTCAAGGACGGCGGAGGCGAGGCCATCTCAGATTAGGGTACGAAAATGAGTCATACTTTTGAATTTAATTGCTGATAACATAAAAATTGATGGTGTTGACGATGGATGCAGAGGAATGGAATTTTGCCCAAGCTGTGGAGTGTTGTTGCGATATGAGTTGCCAAACATGGGGCAACCATCCAGATTCTATTGCCCTACTTTTGTTCCATAGACACCAGGGTATTTACTTTTCATGTATCACTTAGACACTTATTAGCATTCTCAACAATTGTCGAATGTTCGTGACAACAATTTTTCCTATTTTTTTCAGGTTAAGATAGAGAGAAAACAACTCCTTGTCAAGAAAGAAATTGAGCCTGTTTTTACCCTTGACGACATGACCAAGGGCGGTTCTGAAACTGAAGGTGCGGTTTTATTTTTATATTGTTTGATGTTCATTAGAGCGTATATGAAGATCTTTTCTCTTACATTGCCTTTTCTTTTCCCTTTCTACTACAAACTAATAAGTTAACCACTCTCTGTTATTTTATAATTTCTGTTCATATTTGTTGCTTTATTCAGATTTAGAGTAACAAAAAACTTCTTCATTGCATGTTATTGATGATTACAAAAACTGCACTCATCAAGTGAAATTAGAGATTGGATTACGAGCACCATTGGCATTGCTATTTTAAAGAGCTATAATTGTTGACTAAACTACAACATTTCTAAGTTTTTAGATATTTTTAGCAATTTCATAAGAAGTAGCTTAGGTACCTTCTCCAGCTTATTCAATAGCTATCTCCAAAAGCTTTTAATTTGAGTTTTTTTTCGAATCAGTGTTTTTCTCTTGAAACTCATATGGAAAAAATCTATCATCAATTAGAAAGGAAGAGTTCTTCTATTTTTTTTGTCCAAATGTTGCTATTGGCAATGTCAAACTTGGCTTTCAAGTAATATGCAAATATCTTGTATAACAGTTCAAGTATTATCCTGTTTCTCTTGTAGATTTGTGTTATTGCATGGAGTGAACCATCTTCCACTATGGATTCGTTATTGTTGGGTTCTCATTTCTCATCTATACTTTACTAACTTATGACTTGGATTTGTGGATAGTTAATTTTAAAAACTGTACCACATCTGGGGGGAATTTTTTTTTCTCAAATGTCAGAGAATTGAAGTAGTTGTTTGCCTATAGCCCTGCTTTGAAGTGATTTAAATGCTGATTAGTTGTGCATGAGGCAAATTGTTGCTATTTGGATGCCTGCCTAGATTCTTGTTGCAATGTGGTTTGAGCTGCAAATGTTGGGGTGCTAAGGTTGTTAAGCAAGCTGCGGGTGATTGGTCATGTGCCAAAATCATTCTGAAATGAAACAGGTATTGATAAGATGTGAGACTTGGTAGGAACAGAACTGTTACCCCAATAATGGTTTAGTAAAACAGAGTGGCCAGGAGGAATGCACAAACAACTAATGGATTCCCAAATATCTGGGTGGATTTAAAGTCAAGTTATCAAAGATGTGATTATTTGTTAATGAGTTGAAGCAGTGATTCTTAGGAAATTCAAATATGTGTATATGTTAAGAATTGTGATGATTGTTGACTTCATGTTCTAGGGGCTAAAGCCTTCTGAATTAGTTTCTTGCTTTTAAGGTTTAATGGAGCCTTACAACTTCAAGCAAAATCAGTTCCCTAGCAGTGTGGGGGAAGTCTTGTTCCATTATGGTACAAGACAAGTTATTCAATACTCTTGGAGCACTTGAAAGCAGTGCTTCCTCTCTCACAAAGATATGAGATTCACTCTCCACACTTTCAAATGGACCCTATGCATTTATGAGTGCAAGGAGCCCTATTTTCAACTTTTCCAAATGCAGGAAATATTTTTTCTTGGTGGAAGAAAATCGATGACGTATTTGGAATTTCCACTATTGTGCATTAAGTAATCTATCAAATGATTGTTATATTCAGTTGTTGCTCTTGTTGATGTTGCTTCCTAGAAATTCCCTTTTTAGGTTTGAAAAAAAATAATTACTTGCATCATTCTGAAAATTTTCATTTTCGTTCTACTTTTGTTCTACTCCTTAAAGTCTTTCTTCCACATCTTTTTAACGTACATCGTCCCCTATTTCTTGTGGCAGCAACATGTCCACATTGCAACTTTGGAAGGGCCCGTTACCAGCAGATACAGATCAGATCAGCTGATGAGCCAGCTACTACATTTTACTTTTGCTTGAATGAGAAGTGCTCGAAGATGTGGAGGGAGGACTAAATAATTTTTTTTATGTTATGCACCACTTGTTTTAACTTTTAAACCTTTCAATTTTGAAAGAGATTTGCACTTCCATGTTCTTATGGTTTTTGAATTTTTTTTTTTTTTATATGTACTGGTCACTCAAATTGCCTAAACTATCAACCACTGTTGTTTTATGTAATGGTTTTATTATTGTAAGGGGAAGTTTTAAATTCTTTTCTCGAGATTTCTCAGCCAAAGTTTCTGGTTCCTTGCTGATTTTGTGTCGTTCTTGGTTGTTGCCTTGTGTGTATGGGCCAGATCATATTCTATATAATTTGTGTAAAAAGAGCCTAATTAACTACCACTTACTGACTATTGGTCCGATCTTGGAGGCCACAAAGAATATAAAACAGAATGAAGCTCGACGTGGGGTTTCTTTGTCGGGTTCTTGAAGCCTTTTCGGGTGAGGTGTGGCGTGGGAAGAAAAAGGTCGTTATATAATGAATCCCTGTCTGACATACGAATTAGGGAATCATTACACATACTATATAAAAGAGGAGCGTTTCTTTCTTTTATTTGTTATATATTTCTCTCTTTTGACACATTTTTTTAAAATTTTTTCTATTATTTTATTTTTTTAATAAATAATACTTTTATTCTATAAAAATTAATTTAAATATTTATAATTTATTTAATCTAATGAATATTTATTTTATGTTATATATAATATCAAAATATAAAATAAAAATTATAAAAAATAATATAATAATAAAAAATATAATGGTATTAAAATCTTCAATTAAATTTGGATTAATTATAATAAATTTTATATTTGATTTATAAATTATAGTGTTTATTAATTTTAATATTACAAAAAAAATGAAAATATCAAAATATTTAACTATAAAAAATAAATTTACAGTTAACAAAAAATAAATTTATAGTTTATAAAAAAATAAACTTACAGTTTATTGATAATAAATTTATAATTTATAAAAAATAAATTTACAATTTATTAATAATAAATCTACATTTTATATCAAATGAATATATAATTTAGAAAAAATGAATGTACCACTCACAAAAAATAAACTTATAATTTATAAAAAATAAACCTAATGACAGGAAAGTTTTTTAAAAGACACGGGATGGAAGCGGAAGATAAAATGTAAGATTGTTCACCCCCAGTTTCTGGGGACACGGTAGCTAGCCTAGCAAGTTGAAGATTAGTTGGCTTTTGACTCCAGCAATGATAACTGGGGCGCCATAGAATAAAGGATGGATTTGGAGAACAAGTTAGAGATTTGGCAAATATCAGCAAATTTGAACAAATGTGTACGTACACGCATAGTTTTTCCAAACAGAATTAAAAAGAAATTACCCCCAATAGCACAGAATAAGTCTAAAGGGATTGCTCTACAAAAGAGCCATGATCAAATAAATACAGGAGAGGGTTTAGTTCACAAAGTGCTAACTAGTAAACAAAAATTAGATAACCTCATTGACAAAACTAATGTAAATATGAGAAACAAGAAGTTCTCAGGGATTTTTTTCTTGATCAATGAATGTCCAGCTTCTTCTTTGCCGTGCACTGCTTTCTAGTAGCCTCCAGTGTCTCCTCCTTCATCCTAGCAAGCTCCTGAAACCAATTTTGGTACTGTGCTTCAATCGTGTCAAGCTCCAGCTTTAGCTCTAGATCCAGATATTTTTCAACTTGGCACAGAGATGAAGAATTGCTTGTCAAGCTCATCTCATTGGATGCTCCACTTAGCTTGGGAAATGATAATTCAAAACTCTTGGTGGACTCATTCATCTGAATGCTTTCTCCGATGCTGCTATCATTTCCTTCCAATATGTGATGAAAATATGGATCCCCCATCTCTGATTCGGAAACATATTCGCTCAAATCTTTAAAGCTGCCATCAGTATTGTCATCATGGAGTTCATATGTTTTATCATTTTTAGAGGCGGCATCTTCAACTAGTATCTCCGAAACAACTGATCCTAGTGATTCTTGATCCTCCATGTTAATCAAACTTGGAGAAGAATAATATCCAAAATGAAAAATAGCACTTTCAGTGATATCACGGGGATTACGTTCATCAACTTGTAAGCTACTTTCTGGAGGAGTTGTGGTGAACATAGAGAAAGCATCATGCTCAACCAATGGCTGGGCGGGAACATTGGTTAGCTCTGAATCCCAAAGGGAAGCCATTGCTTTTTCAAGGACAGGGGATGCTGTTTGAATACTTGTTAATCGACTTGAGAAATAATCAGATGAGGGCTTCCAACCAGGAAGAAGTTTCATAATCAAGTAATCAATGAACTCTGCTATGAAGGCAACGTCATGGTCTGCCAACTCTAGTTGTTCAACCATCTCACTTGCCACAGACAGTGCGGTATCACTAGCAAGGTAGAAGAGGAAATGAATATTCCTAATCCGGTCTGTAAGTAACCATGATTAGTTCAAGGTGTCAAATAAAGGAATAGTCATCAATGTTTCAATTGCACATTTGCTTACCTGAAGAGTCGGCAATTCTCAACGTCAATGATACAGAATTGTCATCGTTTTTTGTCCCTCTTAACCTGAATTCCTTGTTCTTATGTCCCCTTTGGTATTCCAATACTGGATATTGTGTGCTTTCATTGTTGCTTCCAGCACACGTGCTTACGGAAAGCGGGTTATAGTCAGTATCTATGTCCATGGACAGAGGTCCAGACTTGGGTAAACTTGGAGATTTGGGACACTGGTTTGGTAAGAGCAAGGGATCGCGGATTGGTTCTATTGGATTGATCTGAAGTTGAAGGAATGGGTCTTTCAAAAGTTCTTTAGCGGACAATCGTTCAGATGCTGGGACCAGACATTTCAAGATAAACTCCCTAATTTGTGGATCACTCACTTTAGCAAGGGAAGCAGGTTTAATGCCCTGTTGTAAATGAACATCATAATATCAAAGCAGATATATTAAGTATTAACATCAACTTATAAGTGTGTAACGTAGATGATTTATGATTATAAGGTCATGATTCTTGAACTTACAGAGGTAACCTTCTTATAGATTTGAGCTGGATTCTTACATTCACTATATGGGTACTCAAAAGTAACCATTTCTAACATGCACATCCCAAAAGAATATATGTCAACAAGTTCATTGTATTCCTCTTCATAAAGTTCTGGAGCCATAAATTCAGGAGTTCCTGATGTGAAAAGAAGG
>CATIWR010167516.1:0-14352 GCA_949677035.1 Omphalea diandra | reverse complement strand
ATCCAAACTCTCTCTCTCCTTGTGTCATATACATATATGTACATCAAATAAATGTTTGATTGTGTGTAGGATGGATAAAATCTTTATGCATATGTATTTTGAACATGAATGATATGAGTTATGTAAATGAATATGGTTGTTATAGTTATTGGTATCAGAGCTAAAATCATTACATTTGACATCTGAGATTTCAAAAATTTTTCAATATTCTTTCAAGATTTTCTAAGATTTTCAAGATTTTACAAGATATTTTCAAAATTTTCAAGATTTTCAAAATTTGTAAGATTTCTTTAAGACTTTTCCTATGGGTCAAATATGGTTCCCTATTCTTTTTAAGATTATCTTTATTAGCCTTTTATTATTTTATGTAACTTTAGAAGATTTTCCTTAGATATTAACTTGTGAAGGGAGAATACCTTTTTAGCCAATCATAAAGCATTCTTTTCTTCCATATTTTAATAAAAAACCTTTGTTTAGTATGTTTTTTGGTGGACGAACTCTTTATGGCCAAATTTACACTTAGATTTTTGGGTTTTATTATGTTTTCTTCTACATCAGCTAGGTTATTTTGTAAGGCAACATATAACCCTCCATTCAACCATGATTAAAATGTTAATGAATCATTCTTTTGGCTATAAGCTTTTATGAAAGAGATTTCTTTTCTTGAGTTCTTGAAACGACTTGGTGAGATTATTGAGTAAAGGCTTAATAATTTCACAAACTCATTTAATCTAGGTCTTAAATTATTTAGTTAATTTAGGATTAAGATAAACATAAACTTTAAATCTTTATAATTTAGGTTGCTAGAAATAGGTTTTCTAATGGCTAAGTTGGGATTTGAAAATCAAATCTTGTTGCTTGATTATTAAATAGATTCCATACTTGTGCAAAGCATACAAGTAAGGAATCAATCTAGCCTTATTCGTATCATTTGGTATTAGAGCCAAGGCTTTAAAATTAGTAAGTTATCCTCTAAATTTGTTACTTTTGGTGTTTTTACATCCACTCGGGTCCTATCTCCTCCATTTGACTCAAATTCTATTAGTTCTTGTTCCATTATGTTTTCCTTATTTTTCTTCCATCAAATTAGTTTTTATTACCATATTTAATCATTATTTTGTGGTAGAATTCAATTCTGGTTTGTTTGCATCAAGAAAATCACAAAAAAAAAACCTTTAAATTGTGAACTAGCACTCTATCATTGTCAATTTGATTTCATCTTGTTCATTGTGTTCCTTTCTATTTTTCTTTGATTTACATCATTAAATTAGTGTATATTATCATCCAAAAAGATTCTTGCATCATTAGAATCTAATTGGAGCAAATTGCTTTCCAAAATTTCCTTAACATAAGAAAATTTTGCAATTTGAGCAATTCTAGCACCAATTATGTTCTACTTGTTCAATTGAGTTCTAATCTATTTGTTTTCATTTTTAATCATTAATTTAGCTTGATTCATTAACCCATATCAAATTTTATAAAATAACTTCAAAAAAATCACATACTTTTGAAAATTTTCTTTAAATTAAGGAACTTTGCAAAACAAGCTATTTTTTTGTGTTCTAGTTGGATTTCTTTATTTCTTTCAATTCCAAATCTTTTTTTTTTTTGTTGATTAACCTTTATTTTGTGTTTATTTCAGATTATAATAGATTGCTTCCAGAAAATCCATAAAAATTAGGAAGTTTGCAAAAATTCCTAAAATTTGGGAAGAACTTGCAATTTGATTGGTTTTTTCTTTCCATTCAATTTCCTTCATGGTTTTCTATCCATATTTGTTTTTCTTCATGCATTAATCATTCTTGTGTCCTCAATTGTAGATTTGAAGTGTTTAGTTCAAGAAATTCATTGAAATTTGGAAGTTTACTAAAATTTCCTTAAATTAAGAAAACTTGATTTTTAGTTTGTTTCTTCCAATTTCATCATTGATTATTATTCCAATTTGTTAATTTTTGTGTCTAATCATTTTTTTAGTGTCTCTTAAGTGTCTAGGGTTAAACCACATCATTCAAATTCAATAGGAAGGTGAAATTATGAATTTGCCCCTAATCTTACTCCATTCGACTTCTATTTATTTTTTACATTGTTTTTGAGTTGTTTTTTGTAATTCTTTCAATTTTAATTCTATTTTAAGCTTACAAGGTTAAAAAAAAGTCAAAAAAAGAAAAAGAAAAGAAAAGAAAGAAATAAGATAAACTAGAAATAACATAAGAACTTGTTTTGCACCAAAATAAGCTAATTTCAATTCTTTGATTTGCATTCAACTTAGGCTTGATTTTCCATCAATTTTGAGTTCAAAACACCAATTTGCAACTTCTAAATCCTTTTGTTCTTCAAATTTTCAATTAGGTCTTTAAAAATTTATTTTTGTAACCAATTGTGTTTTTTCAATTCCTTTATTTTTTAAGTATTTTAAGAATTAGTTTTTACTTGTTTGTGTATGGTTTAATCTTAGTTTGACATAAAGTAACCTTAGTCCTCAAATAACTTAAAGAAAAGAAACTTACGAGGTAAAAGGCAAGAGTGTGTGAGATTATAAGAGGAAAAAAAAAACCTTATTGTGTGAAACACAGCAGAAGTGTCATTTTTTTAGTGTAAATGCATAAGGGAGTGTTGTGAGGATTTTTTTTATTTTCTTACTTCTTCTTATACAATGGCAGGTTTGGAAGAGATAGAAAGGGATGAATTTATGTGCACTGTGAAAGACATGTTAGATCAAATGAAACAGTTAATAGATAATGTTTTAAATTTGAACCATAAGATGAGTCAAGCTTGCAATTACTAGTATAAGCAAAAAATGATAAATTTATATGGAAAAGGTGGTCTTGAAGAGTACTTGGCATGGGAAAAGTAAGAAGAGATCATGTTTGAATACCATAACTTTTTTGAGAAAAATAAGGTAATGACTATTGTTTTTAGTTTTGAAGATGATGCCTTGTTATAATGGGAACAATTATTATATGTTAGAAAGTATTATAGGTGAAATTCTATGTCTACACGGGGAGAGATAAAGAGAAGATTGCGAAAAAGGTATGCCTCAAATTCCTATGAATAATTATTTCTAAGGCCTATAAAATCTTTTAAGGCTACCATTGATGATGAGATTATTATTTCTAAAGGTACAATGGACATTCAAACTTCTTATTTACATGATGATACAATTACTAAAAGCTAAGATTTTAATTAAAAACCAAGATTTTAAACATGATTGTGCAAATAAAAAGGCTATGATTGTATTAGAGAATGGTGATAGCACTAGTTTACATAATGATAAGACATTACTATTAGAATTTTGTTCTAATGTTCATATTGTAAATCTCACACATGATGATGTATTGGTTGTAAACAAAGATGATGATCATATTTAAAAAGAAAATAAAATAAAAAGAGAGAGAGATAGTGTGCATAAGAGTGGAAAAAAATTAATTGGGCTACAAAAGAAGTATTGTGAGAAAACCCATTAGAGATGAGCACAAAAAATGGAAAAATGAGAGCTTAGAGTGGATGCACATAAAAAAAAAAGAAAGAAAGAGGTGCATGTAAAAGGAGATGGTATGCAAAAGAAAGCTCTAATTTTAAAAGAGAGTGGTGAGATTGAAACTAATTCTTCTAACATAACCACAACCATGATTTTGTTCAAAGGGATGTATTACATCACTAAAAAAATTTATGATTTTTTGTATAGTGCTTTTATGTCTCTTTTACAAGGTTACAAAGAGTGGTTTTCAATGGAGTTTTCTAGTTGGCAATATGACCTAAGTCATACTACTTTTGATAATGGTGCTAAATTGAAGAGTGAGGTTGAAAATTCATGTAAAACAGAGTTTTCTAGTCTTTGTTTAGATTTTTGTTCTTGTTTAATTTGTTCTAGGCATAATCTTTCTTCTTATAATTATTATTTTTGTGTTTCTAGTTTGCTTTCTTCTTTTACTTCATGTTCTCATAATTCCTTTCGCTTAGAACATTTTCCTTCTTCTTTATGCATTTCTTTTTCTTCTTCAAATTATTTTTCATGTTCTAGTTATGATTATTATTTTCAACGTGATTCTCCTTCTTTCGTATCATGTTTAAATAGTTTTAGCCTTTTCTTTTATAATAATAAATGTTTGTCTTCATATTTTTGTTCTTTTTGCTTTAAATTTTCCTTTTAACTTCTGCTTTGGCATGTCTTCTTTTAGTTTGAATTCCTTTAAAACTTATTTTTTATAACTCTTCTTTTCATTCTAGAAGTATGTTCTTTTTAAAAGACTTTAGTTCTCATTTTCTAAAACTCTATCTTTTAAATTTTCTTTCATTTTTTTGTTATTTCTAAAATTTGGTTTGATTCTTCTTTCTACTTTAGACATTGGCTAGGTAGAATTTTTTTTTCATTTCAAGGGTTCTTTTAATTCTTATGTTTCTAATTTTTTTTCTTGTTCTTTAAGTTCTAGTTCTTTTCTAAAATCTAAATTGTTTTTGTCTAGTGATTTTGTTAAAAAGAAATTTAGTGCTTTAGTGTTTACCCATATAGGTGGAAAACATTATCTAGGTTTTCAATTTTGTTCTTTTAATTTTGTTTTGAAATCTTTTCCTTTTTCTTTGATTTGTACTAACCTTGTTTTAGGTTTTATGTGATTAGTCTTTGATCAAGGAGGAAAGACTTACAATTTGTGTGGTAAGTTCAATTAGGATTTTTTTTTTGTAGTTTTTAAATATGGTTTTTGCTTTCTTCTAAGTCTAGATTTAAGGATGAATCTTTCCAAAGAAGAAGGGAATGATGTGAACGCACCCGATAGGCCCATTAGATTCATGGATGGCGCATGGTCAAAGCCAAAGTCAAAGTCAAAATTAGATATTGGACTTCTTAGAAGATGGATTTAATGGACCATTGTCAAGCTTAAAACAAAGCCCATTTAATTTCAATTTTACATACTTTCTATGGGCCCTTGCTAACAAGCTGAACAAGTTGATAAAAAGTTCAAATTTTTATGTTAGAACGAGACATGAGACAAAACATGTTGGATAAGGTTGTCTTGTCTTAACTATAAACATGTTTTAAAACATGTTCCAAAAACATGTGAACTTATGTCCTAAGACAAATCAAGGTCAAAATGTGCACCAATCAAGATTTGACATTTAACATCCAAGATTTTCAAGATTCTATAAGATCTTTCCAAGATTGTCAAGATTCTTCAAGGTTTTCAAAGTTTGCAAGAACTCTTCAAGACTTTTTCTGTTGGCCAAATTTGATGTCATATTCCTCTTAGGATTATCTTTATTAGTCTTTCATTATTTTAAGTAACTTTAGAAGATTCTCTTTAGCCAATCATAAGGTATTATTTTCTTCCATATTTCATTAGAAAACCTTTGTTTAGCATTTTTTTCGTGCCCAAACTATTTATTGCTAAATTTACACGTAGATTTTAGGCTTTTATTATCTTTTCTTCTATAATAGCTAGGTTATTTTGTAAGGCTATATATAGTCTTCCATTCAGCCATGATTAAAAAGTTAATGAATTATTCTTTTGGCTATAGGCTTTTATGAGAGAGACTTCTCTTTTTGGGTTCTTGAAATGACTTAGTGAGATTGTTAAGTGAAGGATTAATAATTTTACAAACTCATTTAATATAGGTTTTAAATTACATAGTTAATTTAGGATTGAGATTAACATAAACTTTCCATCTTTATAATTTAGGTTGCTAGAAATATGTTTTCTAGGGGTCTAGTTGGGATTTGAAGATAAAATTTTATTGTTTAATTGTTGAATAGATTTAGGGCTTGTGCAAATAATATGGGTAAGGAATCAATCCAATCTTGTTCATATCAAAATTTATTCTCCCCTTTAAGAAAATAACATATGCAAAATTTTAAAAACCTTAAGGGCAACCTTTAGAATAAATAAAGAAAATTACATCTCCCCTTCAAGTGATGTATAAATAAAAGCATAGGGATAAGGATAATTTATCAATGTACCAATTTAACATGTATCCCATTTTCTCATTCTTCATTCACAACTATTTGAATATTTTGCTAAATTAAGCTTTATGATGAATGAGATACCATCTACATTCAAGTGATTTTAGGTACTCATATTTCTTTTGGGTATATGAAGGTTAGTGCATGACATTATATTCAAATTATCTATCCTAGCATAGCAGTAGTATGCCTTATGATAATATAAACCACAATAATGTTAATGTCCATCAAATCTTCTAGGTTTATATGTGGATGCATGATCATTCAGTCTCTCATCTAACCTATATATGGAAGTACATTAATGCCTTGACCTTTGAGGTCTATTCATAAAGGCATGATTAGTGTTTTTCTTTGGCAACCAAGTGGATGCATGAATAAAGCCAACTACATGTTTAATTAGATCATTTGAGGCTTGCACATTTACATTTATTTATTTTTCTTTTCTTTTGAAATATTTTCCTTTAAGCTCAAGTTTTCTTTCTTTAAATTTTCAACCTCTTTTTGTAAAACCTCAAAATTTTTTAAAGAATTTTGCAAATCAGCATTTTCTTTATCAAGAATGGAAAAGGTGTTTTCTAATTCATAAATTTGGTCTTTAAGCTTAGATGAAGAGATTTTCAAAGACTCATTTTTTGGAAATTTTTAAATGATATTTAGTTATATGTGCCACAAGCTTATATAATTGATCACATGAGAAAGGGTCAACTGAATTTACCTTATTGTTGTCCTCCTTTTCACTCTTATCTTTTTTTATCATTGGTCAATAATCACAAGCTCATCCTTTCTTCCATTGGGCTTTCTTCTTCTTCTTTTAATAAGTTTAAGTCAACCCAAGTTTTGGCTATTAATGCATTATTAGGATGCATCTTGGATGATGGCTTCCTCGTCATCTTCTTTTTATAGGGGTATTCCATTTTTAGATGTCCAGACATTCCATTAAGAGGTTAACCTTTTTTATTCTTTTTGAGAATTTACTATTCTTGATATGATCCTATATAGCACCCATTGTAAGGACTTACTAAAGAACAAAAGACTAAGCTCAATAACATGCTTAAAGAGGGTTAATGATAGAAATTAAGGTCTTATCCAAAACAATCCCAAGTATTTTGAAGACTCATTACAAGGAATTAGACATCTAATGACTATGGCATGAACTAAAAGAATGAAAGAAACATTGCGAGGATTGATCATTAAGATACAAAAGGAAATTAAAAGATCTTCTTCAAATCTAAACCAAGCCATTTGTACCTTAATTGCATGGAAGGAACATTAAAAAGAAACATACAAGTCAAAAGAAACTTGTTTAAAGGAAGAAACATAGTGCACGACCATGTGCACAACCATGCACACAACTATGCTTTGAGGTGACAATATTGGACAGAAGGTAGCTGCATGGCCATGCACACAATCTTGCATCAAAAACAAGTAACAAGTTGCTCGTAATTGCACAAATGCATGACCATGTGCACAGTCATGCATCTCGACTGCAATTTGGGATTCTTCTTTTATTAGTCATTTTTTAGTTTTGTTTACTTCCTTTTTAGTAAGTATCTTATCTAGAATATGTTTCTACTTAGAAATTATTTTGTTTAGGAATATAAGACCTTTTTTATGTAGGAAAACTCTCTTTGTAAGGCTCTATATAAACCATAGCCTTTTGTTACGAAGAAACAAGTAATCTATAATCAATATTATTGAGCTTTGGCAAGTTTATGCTTTGCTTTCTTATGTTCTTAGTAGAATACAAAATCAAACTTATCAAAGGAGTGATCAACCTTTATGGCATCTTCAAGATTAGGGTTTTAAGGACTTTATTTCCTTAAGGTTCTAATCTTTAATCAACAACTTGATTTCTAGACTTTCTTAGGCAAAGTAATAATTCATATAAAGAGTTCCTAGGGTGGGTCTCCTCACAGGTTCATTATCACTTCTTTTCATTAATAAGGACTTTTGAATTTACTCCATGTTGAGGTCCACTTCATCTTTTTCACTTGTAAAGCTTTCACTTTATGAGAAGGATGACAAATAAAGAGAGGATGATTCTTTTCTTACTTATTTTTCCTTAAATGCAACATTCTTCCTTTTTAAGCTTTCATCACCATTAAATTGCTCTAATGTGATTTCATGAGCTAGGAGCTTCCCTATAAGCTCATCAAGAGATAGAGTCTCATTTTATAAGCTTTCTTATTGGTGATTCTTTTTTATTCCAACTTGGACATCATGTCCTCATTAAAATATGTCTTTCCTAATGTTTTTAAGGACCCCACTTTATATATATTAGTGATGGTCTCATGAGACTTGCACACAAAGCTCTTATACTCATAAGTATGAATTTATAGCTTTTTCTTCTTCCCTTCATTAGTGCCTTTATGTTGGGTTTAGAAAGTGTCCCAAATTTCTTTGGCAAATATGCACTTTTGCAATTTAACATATTAGGACTTATGAATAGTATAAAATAGAACATGCACAACTCTCTTGCCGTTGAGGTTGGCCTTCTTTTCTTTGATTGTCTAATCACTCTTCTTCTTTGGAACTAACACATATTTTACTAGCTTAGTAGGAACTTTTCTAGCTTATTTTACAATGTCCTAAAAATCTATGGTCTCATTGTCTAAAAAGATTTCCATTTTGTTCTTCTAATAACAATAGTCATCTCCCTTTAAAGAATAAAGGCTTATGGATTAATTGACATTCCTTTTAACTTGTCATGATCTTTGTTCTCTACACCAAAGCTAGAATCAAAAGACTAGCTTTGATACCCCTTGTTATCCCATAATGCTCTAAAAGGGGTGGTTGAATAGGGTAATGGTAAGATTAAAACGTTTTTAAAGAGTTAGAGAAAGAAACTATCACACTAGACACTAAGATGTTAAGAGGTTTGAGAACACTCCCTCTAACGTCCTTTCCTCTAGTATCCCCACTAGAGCCTTTCTTTATTGCTTGAAGGCTAAAATATAACGTATCATTTTATGGGCTAAGGATAAAATTTTACATTTTGTTTAACTAGGCTCAAGAGATAAACCTAACCAATTCTTTTTCAAGCTCAACACTAACCTAAATAAGATAGTTTCCAAGTATTATCTCAAGCCTTTCCTAACTTATTCAAGGTATAAGTTAAACTTTCCACAGTGAAGAATTTTACCAAACTAAATTCCAAACTAACCAATGATGAACCTTATATAAGATGCACAAATAGTTCTTAAAGAATATCACTCATAATCAAACACTCTAACCCTTTTACAAATGTTAAACTCAAAACATGAAGAAAAAAAGGAAGGGATACTTAAAGCCTTGAATACTTTATAAAGCTTATTCTAGCACTTAAAAATATGTTAGATTATGTTTTTAAGGTCATATTGAGTAACCTTGTATAATTTTATGCCCATTTGAGTGGTTAAAACCCTAAACACAAAAATTAGCCATTAGAGATAAAAAAAAAAAAAAAAAAAAAACTTGCCATTATAGGCTTCCAACAATAGTTAAGAATGATTCCACAAGCATTGGGTGTCCATAATTGATAAACAAAACTATTAAGAATTTTCAATAGTTATTATGAATGTCTAGCAATCATTAAATGCACTTCCATGAGCGTTAGTGACATTCCAACATCGTTGAACCCAACTCTGTATAGACACATTTAACTAAACTAGTCTAACTTCTTTTTTATAGCTCCAAATTGTAAAATGTTTATTTTACTAAAGCTGGACTTAACGATCTTTCTTTTCATAGATGGCATATTATCATATTATCTATTTCTATGTAAATCAATTTGTGGAGCATTTTTGAAGTTGACCTATCTGCATGATAGCTTTAGTATGACCTTTCTCCATTAAAGTTCTTGTAACTTTCTTTGTATAGCTTGGATTTGTGCATGGTTTGATTTTATAAAAAAGATACATCTTTATCTTTTCAATCATATACAATAGATCTTTTATTTCTTTTAGAATCATTATACACAATCTCCTCTAATATCACCCTTCTACAAATATGGCTAGCTTTTATCTTAATAGTTATTTGGATCTCACAACAGTCATTGAACTAATCAATGCCAAGGTTAATGGTCATTGTTCTACGTCCACCACCAATGGCACTTTCTAGAAAATTTATACAACACTTCAATATTTTTGGCATTCCTTCAATTGTCGTTTGATAACCTATAACGGTCGTGACCTATTTGTCCATTCCCTTTGGTAGCTCCAAAGAGTTCAGCTAATTCCACAAGACTTTTTCCATGGCATTGTGAAACTATAATGCTTGTTGGTCTATCTTTAATGACCATTAGTAAAAATCCCCACAATCATTGGCACTTTTAGTCTTCTCCTTCTTTTCTTATTTTTTACATATAACTAACATATAAACACTTAGAAAAGATATTAGAACTTCTTAATGTTTTGTCATATTTAAAATTAATAAAACCATTAGCATTGAAGCCTTAGGATTAAAAATTTTTTTATTGTTTGTTCTCTCACTAAGTTTATACTCATTATTTTTACTCACTAGTTTGTGTAGGAACGTTGTGAATATTGTCAACTAGAGCTTCATATTGCTAGATTCTATAGTGTAGAAAGAGCGGATTAATTGGGAAAAAAGAGCCCAGAAGGTTAAAATGTTATATAATAGGTTTGACAACATATTTGATTCGCAATGATTTATTTAAATTATGGTTGGACAATTTTAATCTTTAAATAATTAAATTTAGTTTTAGCATATAATTAATCTAAAATTTTAAAATCAATTTTTCTAATGAAATCTATTCCTAAAGTTGCTAAATTTAAGAAAAGAAAGATTTTGACAATTAAGTGCCAATTTTTCAATTGTTCATATGTATCTCCTCTTTATGAGACAGTTTAATAGTTCTTTCATTTATAAGGGTGATTATTATTTATTTTAACCTTTTTGGATTCTTGTTTTTTATTATTATTATGCATCTATAGATAATCATTTTACGTCATTAGCCCTTACTAATGATGAAGATGAAAAACTTATTGTGGAAAACTGTGGTATTTTTTAGGACCAACTTAATTCTAATATATCCTTTTTAGTAAATTTCTTACTGATCGGCCTATCAATTTACTGTCATGAATCACTAACTTGCAACATTATAGGGAACAACCAAAGGAGTATTACGCCAAATATCTTTATGTTTCACTTTCATCATCCCAATAGTATGAATTGAATTCATCAAGGTGGCCCATGGTCATTCAATAATTATACCTTATTATTTCATCATTTATAACTTGGTAATGTTCCTACTCAAATGGAGCTCATTCATATGGACTTTTAGGTGCAAATTTATGATTTACTACCAAGATATATGGCGGTCACTACGAGAAAGCAATTGGGAGACTTTACTAGTTCCTTCATTGAATACGATGAACAATTCTAGCATTTGGGGGAACTTCATACACATTTATGTTAAATTGGATATTTGTAAGTCTTTAAAATGCTAGAAATAGATTCATAAACCTACTAGTGATTGTTCTTTCATGCAATTCAAGTATGAGAGGTTGAATAATTTGTGTTACATATATGGTATATTGAGCCATACATATCACTTTTATGAGCATGTATTTTCTTCTTTGATGGTTGACATTGAAAAATAGTAGGGACTTTGGTTGAAAGCTCCTATTTGAAGATCAATTATGAAAAAAGGGAGGGGGGGTAGGGAAACAGTGGCTTTGTGATGAATCTCATAATCAGCTAGCGAGAGTGTTAATGCTCGAGATGTAGATATTGGCTAAATGGATTTTGGTGATCATAATTCAACAAAGCTCAGTGTTTTTTCACATATTATTAGAATAAGTGTTGATACCAAAGAAAAGTTTTGTACTTCTTTGATTCCTTTATCTTATGGTGGCATTGGTGAATCATTAAATGCTAATACTTCATTAAAGTCCCATGTGTGTATAAACTTGTTTCAAGATTTAAATTAAGAGGATGACATTCTTGTCCTTAAGGAAAATGAAAAAAAAAAAAGGCTCTTAAAGACTTAGTACCTATTTTAGATAATATGGCCATTAATAACTCTACTTCTGCTCCATTTGATCAATGAGATTTGCCTACTTTATTGGTTGTCTCGATTACATCTTTTAAGCTTCCTAAAATGACAAGATCTATTTTTGAAGCCTATCGTAAGCCATGAATTTCCTTAGTTGGAATTATCAAGAGCTTGCCAACCCTCGCACAGTCTGTGCTTTTGTTGAGTTAGTAAAAACTCACAAATCAAGTGTTATTTTTTTTTTTCGAAAACTCTTACTCATGCTAATAAAATTGAGGATTAAGTTCGATTTTTCATGCCCTTTTTTTATTGATAAGGAAGGTCGTGGTGGAGGTCTTACTTTACTTAAAAATAATTTTGCAACTTATAAAGTTTTGGATTTCTTTCTTAACCATATTGGTGTAAAAGTTGCATTAATGGATAAATGTCTTTGGAGATTGACTAGATTTTATGACTTTTCTAAGAGATAAAAGGAAGGATTCATGGATTCTTACATAACTCGACTTCCAAATCATCATTACCATTCTGTTATATTGGTGATTTTAATGATATGTTGGATCACTAAGATAAACGACAAAGAATTGATCATCCAAACTAGTTGCTCAATGGTTTTCATGAAATTACATTAGATTATGGCCTTCATGAATTACCTCTTCAAGGACATCAATTTACATGAGAGAAAAGTAGAAGGTTTGTCAATTGGATTAAAAAGTGCTTGGATCGTGCTTTTGCGACTCTTTCTTAGTTTTGTTTGTTTCCTCAAGCTAATCTCTCTAATTTAATTGCATATATTTCTGATCATTCCCATATATTTTTAGAGACTTATGCAAAAAATATTTGTTATGAAAGAAGGAAATTTAGATTACAAAATGCATCGCTCCATGAAAATGATATAGATGCAGTTGTTCAACAATCTTAGACTTTCACTAGCTTTGTTGATAAGTTAAAGATTTTTGAGGTTGATTTATCATGTTTAGGGACTGAAGTAAACAAAAAATTCTAATAGGAAATTGATGGTTGTAAACCTCGAATTGTACTACTTCAGGACAACATTGATCCATCTAATGTGGCACTATGTCATGAGGGGAAATTAAACTTATCTCAATTACTTTGGCAAAAGGAGTATTACTAATGAAAAAGGGCTAAAATTTTTTGGCTTCATGATGCTGATGTATAAAAATACTTCCACAACTTTGCTCTTCAAGGAAAAAAGTTAATTCTATTTCTAAGCTTAAAGATAATATATGTGTGTGGCATATGGATCCTAGTGACAGATGTGATATAAATAAAGATTATTTGTAGCATTTACTTTTGGATTCATCATCTACAGCTAATGGTTTCTTAACTCAGTTAGTTGCCAAGTCTCTCATGCGGACATTGAATTTTTCTCTGCTCCATTTACTCAAGACTATTTCAAATGCAACCCGACAAATCACCAAGTCAGGATGGTCTAAATCCTATTTTCTGCCAATAGTTTTGGCCTTTTGTTGGCAAAGATGTCTTTCAAGCTTTGCTTAGATGGCTCAATGGTGCTCACTTCCCTCCTTCTTTGAATGACACTACAATTGTTCTTATTTTAAAGTGTGAACATCCTAAAATGATTATAAATTTTAAATTAATATCATTATGTAATGTATTGTTTAAAATTGTGACTAAAGTTTTGGCCAACTGTTTGAAAGTTCTACTTCTAAAAATTATTTCTCGTTTTCAATATGGATTTATTCTTGGTAGAGAAATCATTAATATTTTGTTGGCTTTTAAGCTAATTCATTTTATGAAAAGAAAGACGAAAGAAAAAAAAGGGGGAGGTTGCTGTGAAAATTGACATCAGTAAAGATTATGACTGATTTGATTAGAATTACCTACAAAATATTATGCTTTAGTTAGGTTTTTCTCTCTCTTGGGATTCTATGATAATGAAGTATGTGACCACAGTATCATACTCAGTTGCTCTCAATGGATTTTGTTGAACTAGGATAATCAATCCTAGGTTTAGAACCTCTTTTGATCTTGACAAAGTAGATTGATCATCACTAATATTTCAAATAAGTGTTGTTCTTGCAGAATTGAATCAATCTCTTAAGAAGAATTGAAGAAGTTGATAAACTCCAAAGTGACATGTAAATCGCGATCGCAATCTAGGATTCGCGACCGCGACTTATGTTAAGACATGTTGAAAATCAAGCAGGCGAAATCGCAGAGCCATTCTCGGCCGCGATGCTTGGAAAGAAAGAAGTCAGATTGACACAGATGAGTTCGTGGTGGAAGTCTCGATTGAGTCGCGACCGTGAATTTCAAAGAAATTCAAGAGGGAAGCAAGTTCACAACCACAGCTTGACAAGTGTCCCAGAAGACTGTTGGAAGTCAAAAATCACGGAGACATCTTGCTGGTAGTGAC
>CATIWR010167512.1:0-12193 GCA_949677035.1 Omphalea diandra | reverse complement strand
AGATTTAAGTGAATTAATTAACTAACTAAAAACTAAAATAAAATAATTCAACAAACTAGAATAATAAAAATATGAACTAGAGAGTGGGAAAAGGTGACCAGTATGACAAATGGCTCTAAAATATTGAATTCCCCTAAGAATTGTTAAGAAATTAATTTTTAACAATACAATCTAATTCATTATTTATGGAACTGTGAAAATCCATTTGGTATGTTAAAATCCTTCTTCAAATAATTAACATCTAATTCTAGGTTGATTCATTAGAACCTCTTCCTAATTAAAACCCTTAAAATTGTATTATAGTTCTGTGAATTTCACTATTAAGTTTGACCCTAATCTAGAGGATTTATGTTATCCTATCTCTAGGGGTATATGCAACTCCTTTCAATTATGTTAAATCTATTTAATAACTTGATTTCTTAATCTAAGTTTAAAAAATTGTAAAACAATAATCAATATTCCAAACATATCAATTCAAGGAAATAAAGAGCCAACACAATTGAATTCCATAAAATAATGAAAAGATTGTATTATCTAAATAAAATCACAATTCAAAACTCATCTTAGGATTCATCATATCCAAGTGCCTATCTAATTTAGTTCATAATGAAATTACCCAACATCAAAATAAAAAGAAAATAAAATAGAAAAGTTTTCATGATAAAACCCTTGCATTCTCCAATTCTCTTCAAGCTTGATGGATGACCAATAATTCTTCTATAGTGGATAGCTTCTTCTCCAGAAAAAAAATAAACAAAAAGTTCTCTCTAGAAAAACAAAATAAACAAAAGACTTTTCTCCTCTCTAAGACTTCTTCTCCTATTTATACTCCCCTTACTCTTCCTTCAAAATTGGAAAAATCTCCTCCTCCACCATTTAAGAAAATAATAATAAATCTTCCTTTTTTGAATAGGACCCGATGAAACTTCTAATTCTGTGTGGACTCTTCCTCTTTTGCTTGGACTCTTCCTAAATTGTATTATAAAGGGACCAAAATTCTATTTAGAAAAATATCATAATTGGTCCTTGAACTATCAAATCTCTATTCGGTCCCTGAATTTCTGAAACTGTATAATTTCACCTAGAAAACTCTCATAATTCATCAATCAACTCCAATTTCTAGGATTTCCTATAAAATCACAAAATACAAGCCAAAAGTGAGACAATATCTAGTATTTTTCTCAAAATTAGACTCAATTAACAATAAAACTAATTCTAAAAATACTAAAAATAAAGAACTATCACTTGAGTTTCTGGACCTTTTAACAGGAGATGTTTAAATGTTCGATGGGCACTGTGATACTTTTCAATGGGCATTGAACCAAAGTCAACAACCGTTAAAACATTGTATAAAATCTTAAAAAATAGAGCATCAAGTTTTTGTTCTCTTGGAAATTTGCAACGACCATTGTCCATATTCCAATAGGAATTGAAATCTAATTCCAATAGGCGTTGAGGAGCTCTAACAGTCGTTGAAGGAGTTGGTGACTAAAAAAATTGAGAAAGTCAAAAGAAGAGCTTCTAGACTAATATCTCTCTAACAGCTAGTTCCAATGGGTGTTTCAATAAAATCAATTGTCATTGAAGTTGTATTTTCACCCAGTAATGGGTGTGAAGATTGTCCAATAGCCATTGAATGACTACTTTATGACATGGAGTGACAACCTTCCTTCTAATGGCTAGTTCCCTGTCTTTGCCTATAAAGGACTCTCCCATAATAGGATTATGAAGAGAAAAATGGACAAAAGTGCGTTTATTATGTTGTAAAAATAATTTTTAATAAAAGGGTGAAACAAATGTGATATAGCTTCAAAGGAGGATCAATTGTCTAAAGCTTACATAAGACATCTTCAAAAATATAGTTGATGAATAAGGTTAAGATATCTATCAAAGCTTTCCACTAAGTCAAACATAATTTGTGAGTGTGGTCATCATTGTTTATTGCTTGAGTGAGAGTGTTCTTTCTTATCTTTAAATTGTAAACTCTTTAGAGAAAGTTTTTTGGGTTTATGAGATTTTAATAGATCAAAACCATTTTTGTGAAAGTTTTACGGTAGTACCTGTAAACTACTTTGAGAAATGATTTTAGTAGCACCTGAAAGTCTACTTATAACAACTTAGTAGTGCCCAAAAACTACTAGTGTAAGGGTGTTTGATAACACTTGGAATCTATCTCGATAGTAAAGGCTCTAGCAGAAGACTAGAGGAGAGGATGTAGGCAGGATTGTGCTGAACCTTTATAAATTAATTGCATTGATTTCTCATTATTTTTGCACATAACTTTCTTTGGTTTTTTACTTGCCATTGCCCTATTCAATCCTCTTATAAGGCACCAAGGAACAACATGGCAGATGTGTTTAGAGAAGAACATTTGGACCCATATTTAGAGTAAGTAAAGGGGTTGGTTTAGAATTTCCATAGGGTCGCATTCCACCATCTATTGAGGGAAGAAAATGCAATGGTTGATGCCTTAGACACTCTGGTCTCTGTCTGGGATGGGCCAAAGGTGATTCCCATGAAATTGCTGGTCATGCTTCGGTCTGAGCCACCATGTTTCCCAAATAAAGGAGTGATGTAAGCATTAATAAAAGTTGCCCTAGGTATTTTGATATACAAAGGTATTTAGAGAATGATGAATACCTCGAAGGGGCTAAGAAGAAAGTTAAAGATGTAATCTAAAATTTATCTTCACAGTTTATGATTTATGATGTTGTAATGTATAGTAGAATGCCTGACAGAGTTCATTTGTAATGTGTGGCAGAAGAAGAGGCTGGTAGGATCATAGAAGAGGTGCATGCAGGGGTTTATGGTTCCTATATGAATGGGAAAGTGTTGGCAAAGAAAATTATGAGATTGGGATATTACTGGACAACTGTGGAACATGATTGTATTTTGAAGGTTTGAAATTGCTATAAATGTCAAGTCTATGGTAATCTTAGTTGTTTACCACCTCTGAGCTACAAAATCTAGGTTTCCTCTTGTCATTTGTAGCATGAGACATTTATGTGATAAGAGTAATTAACTCGGATTCTATAAGGGGCATAAGTATATTGTAGTGGTAGTCGACTACTTCTCAAAATAGGTAGAGGCTGAAGCTTTTGATAAGTTAGGGGCAAAGCATGTGGCACAGTTCATTAAGAAAAATATCGTTTACCACTGTAGAGTGCCACACCATGTTATCACATATAATGATGTTTATTTTCATGCAGAGGTTAAGGTCATGTTGGGAAAAACCACAGGCCAATGGAGCAGTGGAAGCAACAATAAGAATATTAAAAATATCCTTATTAGGATGATTGTAAGGATTGGTATGAGAAGTTACCATTTGCCTTATAGGGTTGTCAAACTATAGCGAGTGCATCGACTGGGATGATGTCGCACTTTTTAGTATATGGGATGGAGGCAATGCTGCTAATTAAGCTAGAAGTGAACTCCTTATGGGTGTTAGTTAAGTCTAGCATTCCTAAGTACTAATAGACGTGAAATAGACTTGAATAACTAGCTCTATTGGATGAGAAGAGACTGAAGGCCCTATACCACATTGTATCAAACTAGGATGGTCCGCACATTCAACAAAAAAATCAAGCCAAACATGATAAAGGTTAGTGATCTGGTGCTGAAGGCAGTCCGACCATAGACTCAGGATCCTCGAGGAAAGTTCAACCAAAGTGGGAAGGCCCCTATATGGTCAAGCAAATATACTCAGGTGGTTTGGTGAAACTAGCATATATTGATGGGAATGAATTTACCAAACTGGTGAACTTAGATTAGTTAAAGAAGTATTTTCATGTGAGCTATGAGAAAAGTAAAATTGCCTGGGCTAGGTTGAAAACCCGAAAGGCTGGTTTAGGCAAAAATTAGGGCATAATGAAAAAGAAGAAAAAAAAAAAGAAAAAAGCTTGCTAAGTTGAAAAGCCAAAAGGGCTGTTAAAAAATAATAAATGTAAGTAGAAGTCGAAAGAATGCGATTGGCCACTAAGGGACCATTGACAAGATAGTTGGGCTATAATGGAGCAGACAAAGATGAATGAGCAAAGGATAAGCAAGATAGAGGCACTGAGTAAGACAAATTGGATGATCTAATGTGCCTACCTTAAAAGTAAAAATTATTTGCTTAATTAAAGTGTAATGTGCAAAATGTAAATGGTTCTTGTTAAACATAATATCAGATGGGAGTACCTTTGCATAGTTAAAGTGAATTAGTCATACATGCTTATGAATTGGAAGAAAATATAAAATTATATTTTTTGTGAAAGATCATTGTCTACGATTTGCTAATGTGATACCTGCAGCTCTAAAAGTCATGTAACCATGCCATGTAGTCCGCGTCATCATTAGGTTGGGGTTTTCTACTAATGTAGAAGTCATAAATATGGTAGCTGGTCCATGTAGCCTCAACCCTATCTTGGAAGTGCTGGGACAAGGGACCATTCACAAATGAAGAAAATAATTATACCTTGAATTGAGGAGCGCTGAACTGGTGACGCACATGAGCTAGGTCATTAAACTTTCTTGAAGCTAAGGTAGGAAGGATGACATAATTCCTATAAGTCCTCAAGGTAACATATGATAGATTCCTCCATAGGCATCTCTAACGGATGTTGGTGGCAATGATGTGAGACATCCACTTGGCCCACTCGACTCTCATAGTAGCTGGCCTCAATAGATGGTAGTTCAAATGATACTGCAGGCAGTAGAGCCTCGCATCCATGTTAGGGGTAGCCAATAGTCCCAACCTCTCTTGTAGCCACATTTGGAAAGTAAGAAAAAGAAGAAAAAGATAATAATAAAAATATGCTCATTAGGTTGAAAACCTAAAAGGTAACCTAAGAAAAAATGAATGGCTCGTTGGATTGAAAACCCATAAGAGCAATCCAAGAAAAGTTAAGGCAATAAGAAAAAAAAAGAAGAAGTAAAAAAGAAAAAAGGAAAAAAAAAGAAGAAAAAGAAAAAGAGAGGAAGGCTAAGCAAAAATCATAAGAAAGGATACTGCAAGAGGAACTCTTACTTGAAGTAGCATCAGGCTCCTTATAAAAGAATCACTGACACCAAGGGCAAACCTATCAAGTATCATAATCATTTCACTTAAGATTATAGGTATAGGGGTTCTTCCTGACTTAACTCCCTCAATAAGTGGCCTTAGAAGGGAAAATATGTAGATCGATCTCTCCATCCTCTTTCTATAATAAATGCTCACCCATTAGAATGGCCATTACGATATGGGCTTGAGCTGCCAAACATGGCCTTAGAAGGGAAAATAGTGATGAAAAAGGCCATGAGGATCTTCTCCTCACCCAAAGTATGCTTAGATTCCTCCTCATGCTATATGTAATATTGCTTTACCATCTGCTGAACATGTGGGTAATCCAGTTGAGGCAACACAATTTAATTTGTAACTGTGACACAACAATCAAGAATGGCACCAAACACCTTTAACAGAAGGCATATCTCCATACCTCCAAAGTGAAAAGTATAGGTAGTGGGATCTTATAAGTCATAAGCTGCCTACAAGAAGTAAGTGTCGATGCAAACAAACGAGAGGTAGTAGATAGCTAAAGGACACACTTATGGTAGATCAAACTAGATTTAGGGAGAGAGATTTTAGGAATACTCTTGACATGGTTTGGAGTTTGGAAATAGTGTGGTGAAGAACAAATTTAGAATGGGTATTTATGGAAGAAGAAAGGGCTAATAAGTCTATATAACTCTTAATTAGGTCTGTACAGCCATCCAGCTAGGCTGTACAGTCCTTAGTTTCTAAGAAGGATGGGATAACGTCTCCTTTGTACTTGGGGGCATAAATGACATCTATATCTGTTCTAAAAAAGTAGACATGTAAAAGAATGGTGACACATATTTAAAGATGCAATTAGAGGTTAAAATCACATTTCTACATTAAGGAATCTAAGTGTCAAATTTTAACAAAACTGGAGGCAATATCACTTGAGTTTGTCCTAAAAATTCTTAAGCAGGCATCCAAAATTGAGGCTTTCAAATCGCCCAGTAAATAGTACAACTATACAAAACATCATCCAAATGTGTTGTAGTAAAATGAAAAAGGAAAAAATTTCCTAAAAGCTAAGAACCCCCAGGGCTTAGCTATCCTCGCCTTTAGATGGAGTCACCTTAGGATTCTCGACCTTGTCATTCGTCGCCATATACCTGTGCTCTGAAGTTATCTGAGATAAGGCCTCATTCTCTGCCTCTGCCTCAACCTATGCCTCTGCTAGATGTTGATCCTTTTTTCTAATTTTACAGTTCAGGAACTGGATCATCTCCTATAAGGAATATAAAGGTTACGATAAGACACAAAACTTACAAGACATAAATCATAAATATGCATACATACATTATTTTGCTTTGTCTTACTAACTTGCATAGAGCGTGTCTACTGCGTCACGACCCTTTTCAGGGTAGTAATCAAATCAACTATGGCCTCGACCTAGACACAAAGAATCTGCCCAAAGATGAAAAAAAGAAACACTTTAGCATAAATGTCAGTCACCCACCATTATAGGCTCCATGCCCCCAAAGTCAATCTTCGAGTGTATTTGCAGCCTCGAGCAATAATAACACTAGATGCCGAAGCAGGAGTGATAGATGTTCAAGTAAAATGTGTAGTGATACCTCAACCCTTTGTTACAGGACAATCCCTTTATCAATTACATGTTAAGGGAACACTCGAATAGCTGCCTTCGATAAAGGAAGGCTTCCCACGAGTGGCCTAGTCATCCAAGAGCTGTAGGAGGCACTGGCAGAAACTAGTTGCTCCCCTAGCAAGTAGCATAGTGCTTTGATGAGCTTTGAACCCTCAAGATCCCTCGTATAGAATAGGCTCGTGGGCAAACACTATGGGACAAGTCACTCATCCAGGCCCTTATGCCAGTGAAAGATGCATTCACTTAGGTACCACTGTCGAATAGAGGGTCTCACCATCAAACGACGATCGTAAGAGATGGACTTTGCCTCTGCCACCGCTAGTGGCTATATCTCCATGAGACCTCTTCAATCGAGTTGTAGTTATAATAAAGATGGAAAACCACTGTAAGTGCAAGACCAGGTAATAAAAAATAAATAATAATAACATAATTTTATTTGTGCAAAGAGAAGTACCTGGTTTAGAGTGATCGCATTCTGGAGGCCATACCTATCGACCATAGAGGACTCTTATAGGTCACAACACTCCACCAGGAGAAAGAGGGTAGCCTTCTTCTACGTCATCCTAGGGATCAAGCCCCTTCGACAAACCTAGCTCAATGCCTCATGCTTGTTAACAAAGGTGACAAATGTCTCAAACCTATCAAACACCACACATATACACTTTGCCCTAGAAACACCGATCAAGGTATTTATGATGGTACACTAATGTTGCAGTCCCTTAATCAAAATGATGAAGCAGGCCCTAGTCTTCTAACACTAACATGAAGCAGTGATTGGCAACATTGTAGGCATTCAAGAATAAGACCTTCAACAGGCCATACAGTAAGAAACAACACGTGCGCTAGTCAATCGCCTCATCAGGGCTGTCGTTGATGACCTTTGACTCATCAGTATGAATGATCGACTATTAAACCTTATAGGTTCCAAGTTTTTATTTTAATGGTAGTAAACAAGTCTTAGGTATAACCTTTGCCCTAGTTATTTGTGTTAAATCTTATAGGTACATTAATTCATTAAGCCATGATCATTAGAGAAGAGTTTACTGCTACCACACTTGAGTTGAAGGATTTAAGGTTGAAGAACTCTAAGTGTTAAAGAGTGAAAGTCATAGCAAACTTAGCTGAATAGTCCAATGGGCATTACTTCCATTCAACAAGAATTGGAAATGTGCTTTAGTTTGAGCCACATTCTCTAAACCTCACAATGGTCATTGGAAAAATGCTTTAGTCTGTGTTATACCATCGAGACCTCTCAACGATGTGCATTCAATGAGATAACAAGCGTGGAAATGCATCCAAATGATATGTCAAGATTTCCAACAAGCTTTGAATCATTTTTTGAATTTTGAAAAAGTAAAACACGAATCTCACTCTCTAAAAACCAATAATAGGAATTGATCATACTCCAATAGGCATTAAGTTTAAAATCAATGATTATAGTATATGTCTAACAAAACTTAGAGAAAAAATGGATGAACAAATAAAATTTTTTTTTAAAAAAAAGTAGAGGAAAGGGAGAGGCTCGAGCCACTAATCTTCAATAGCTAGTTTTAACTAGCGTGTTAATAGGACCATTGACTGTTGAAGTTAAATATTAACTGTCAACCACCCATTTGTGTGAAATCAACAAGGGTGAATCCTTTAGCAATGGGTATGGAATTTCCTTAATAGGTGTTAGTTGCATACAATTGTAATGTGAAGTGACAACTCATTTTTTCAATGACTTCAGCATATAAAAAGGAACTCTTAATAAAAAATATAGTAAACTGTGCTATTAAGTGAGGAATCTATTATGAATGCAAATCTAAATAAAAAAGGCCATTACATTATGATTAAGAAGTGATCTACCATTCAAGAGAGACTCACTAATCAAGCTTGAGAAAGAACTACAAAGGGTTATCCTCTAAATAGAATTTAAAGGACAAGCTTTTTAAGAACCTACTCTACACCTTTATTCATGTCAAACATACTTTGTGAATAGACTTTGATCATGCATTCTTGCTTAAGTGAGAGAGCTCTCCTTCTCCTAAAAGTGTTATAATCTTATTTATATAACTTAGTGTTGAAAAACTCCCCAAAATTTTGTAAAAGTCCCCAAAAGTATCTCTTGTGAAAGGTTTAAGGTAGTACCTATAAAATACTTTAGGATAAGGTCCAAGTAATACTTGTAAACTATTTATAAGGGTTGATAGTACTTGAAAATCTAACATCTGTGAAGGCATGATAGTGCCTGGAAACTTACCTTTGTAAGGGTTATTGATAACACTTTAAGCTATCTATATAATGAAGTCTCTAGTGGGAATACTAGAGGAGATGACGTAGGCAAATTTTGTTAAACCTCTATAAATCTTGTGTGTTGGTTCTTCATTCATTTCTATATTTAGTTTCAATTTCCAAATTTGCCTTTGCCTTATTCAACCCCTCTTTAAGGGCACCAAGGGACAACACAACCTAACCACAATCCTGCTTCCTTTGAGTAGGAAAACATAACCAAAGATCCTTAACAAGTAGTCCTTTTGAAGCACGACTCATGTGGACCAAAATCCATGGCCAAGGGAATGTTAATGTGGATGGAGATGAGGTCACCTAAGAAGGGGGTGAATTGGATTGTGAACAAAAACACACTTAGCAAAAGCAACAAACACAAATCAACATAAAGTTTTATAGTGGTTTGATAATGTGCCTACTCCACTCCCTAAACTTTCATTTTGGCCTTTCTATTCTTTTTCATGCTAAAAAAAAATCTTTCCTTTCTAGGCTAAGAAAGAACCTTTCTTTTTCCAAGCTTAAGGACAACCTTTACAATTACTCTCTTTTAACAAGGAACAAGAGAGCCAACCTAAACCTTGGTATTTTTCTAGGATACAATACTAATCTTTTAACCACTAGCAATGATAGATCCAAGCAATGTTAATGCCTCTCAAATTTGGTAACAAATATACTTTTAGTCGTTAAGAAAACCTACTCTTAAGGAGTTACAAAGTAATCCTCACACTATCCAAATCAAAGCAACATTAAAGGTCTGCACAAAGAACTTGCTAGATGTTCTCTAGTTGTTTATAATTGTTCTCCAAAGTTTTCCAACCTTTTCTAGTCTTTAGAGATGTTCCTTATATAGCAAAAGTGCCAAACTAGCCATTGGAATAGTTCATATTTAATCTAACAACTTTTATGCAAAACTAGCCATTAAAAGAGACAATGCCTGTTGATTTTAAGCAATGCTTGTTAATTTTATAATAGATAGTTCCAATGCTTGTTGTTCATCCTTCCACGGTTGTTGCCCTTGGTCTCAATACTCGTTAGAGTAAGAACAATGCCTATTATTGATTTTTCAAAAGGCATGAACTTGATGCTCTATTTTTCTAAAATTGTAGAAATGCTTCAATGACTATTGAATAATTCACAATGCCCGTTGGATATACCTTAATGCTTGTTGACCTTTGAGTGTGCCTCGTTAAAAGGTCCATAAATTATAACTCAATCTAGAGTACTTTTCCAATGCCTATTGTGAAACGTAAATGCCCGTTGAGAGGTATAGTATAGCTTGAATTAAAACACTTTTCTAACACTCATTATGAAAAGGACAATGCCTATTACAAGGCCTAAAGAGTATAGCTCAAACTAGAGCACCTCTCCAACACCTATTTTGAATGTCTTAACGCCCGTTGGATGGTCCAAAATGCTTTGGGCATTTGCAACACTTGTTCAATGCCTATTGTGAGTTTTTCAACGCTTATTGAATTTTCAATGCCTGTTGGGAATTATTCAATGGCCTTTGAATTCATTCCCCCTATACTGTTCATCAAGTCTATTCATAGTATATAAAAACACAAAAATACAAATATTATAACTTCTCATGGTTTTGTCTAGGTTTTGTTATCATTCAAAACACAATATTCAAAGTAGAGGAGTAAGACCAATGCCTTCAGGTCTCATTTTCTTCAAGCATTCTCTCCATTGAAAAAACATTCTCCCCCTTTTTAAATGATGATGAAACCAAGATGCTTTGATACTAGATATTCAAAACTTATATTGGACTAAGTTGGTCAAATCTAAGTCAAAGGCCTCTTTTGATCTTGAAAATGAAAATTGATAGGTACTAATATCTTGTTTAAGTGTTATTTTTGTAGTTTTTTAAGAGAGGTTTGCATTGGAAGTTTGATGGAAGTCTAAATCTCTAGTATTAAGTAAGACATCCAAATTCTTGGTCAGGAACTTCTAAATCACGACTGTGACCTTGCAACAAAGATGGATGATTTTGGACCAGATGAATTTGCAGAGCAAATAGCAGTTGCGATCTAGCCAAGGAAGACTTGAATGTCATACAGAGAGATTCGCGGTGGTGTTCAGTTTTTGAGTCTCGACCACAAATTTTATAGCTAAATGAAGGGAACTAAGTTCGCAACTATAACGTGCCAAGTGTCCAAGATGACATTGGGATATCCAAATTCATGAAGGCAAAAAACCTATTGAGACCATGACCCATAGAAGTGATTTCTCCTTACTAAATAGAAGGATTCACGGTCCCTGTCGTGTCCAAGAAGGATCTTAATTATGATCGCGACTTTTGATTGGATAGACAAATGCAATGACTATATTTAATGGAATGTTAATAGCATCATGCCACATTAAGTAGTTGTTAGACACAGAACGAGGTTCTCTATCACGATTTCAGTCTTTCTAGTATAAATTGGAAATTTGCAATTGCGAATTGCCAGTCATGACCACAAAATTAGTCTAACAGGCATTTAATGCAAAATCTGCCTAGCTTACCGTAAATATTTAGGCATAGTTTGTTAGTAATGTCTCTTTGGTGGTTGTTGCCTATAAATACTTCACCAAATAGACATGAATGCAAGAGATGTCATTGGTTATAGCCAAACTCTTACTAATTTAGTTCACAACTTTTTATTCTTTGTATGTGAGTTATTGTTATTGGGTATAAGCATTAAACACCATTGTGATTTGTGTTTAAGAGTTAGCTTAATTGTCAAAACTCTAGTAATAGGTTAAAGTGTGAGCCTTTATAAAATAATTGAGTGAGACTTTTGTGTGAGCTTGAAACATAAATTATAGGATTGTGTATGAGTTATCAGAACACATTGTACAAGTTTGGTGTGAGATTGAAAACACCACTTTGAGTTAGTGAAACATCCAATTGTAAAGAATTAAGGAGTGGATGTAGGGTTTGTTAACATTCGAACCACTGTAAACATTATGTGTTCTTTCTTTCAACTTCTCATCCAATCTCCATTCACTTTATCTTCCCTCCAAATTTTTTAGATTCCTACCAATTCAACCCCTATTCTTGGTGCTCAAGGGCCAACAACTTAAAACGTAAAGGATATCAAATGTTATAACAAAAAAAAAAAAAAAATTAAAAAAAAAAAATATATATATATATATATATATATATATATATATATATATATATATATATATATATATATATTTGTATCATATGGATATATTGTATATAAAATATAAAAAACAAAGAGAGGGTAATATAAATATAGAGGGAAATGTATTTTATT
>CATIWR010167510.1:0-14484 GCA_949677035.1 Omphalea diandra | reverse complement strand
TTGTGAATAAAAATAAAATATAATTTTTGAATAATAATATTAAATTTCCATTTTAATATTAAATATTTGATAAATGAAAAAATAAAAGAAAATTATATTTGTATATATAAAGGTATTTTTGTCAATTTTTAAGTTAACATTTCATTCCATTCCAGTGCAAACAAACAAAATTAATTTCAAACCATTCATTTCCATTCCTACCATCTCAAACATAAATATAATTTAACATTTTCTTTCCAAACCAATCCATTCCATTTCATTCTATTAATAACCCTTCCAATCAATTACAAATCATCCATCCAAACATAGTGTAAGTAAAATCATAAATTGCAGGGTTTATCGAAGAAATAAACAACAATAACAACATTATCAAACAACAACAATATGGGTCCAAAAATAAAGTAGGAAAAGGCGGGGATGATGACAAGCCTTACCTTATCGGGGATGATAATTGCGGATCAATCATCATCATCATCATCTTCTTCTTCTTATTTCTGAAAGGGTAAGGCGGTTTCAGGCTAGAAGTAACGATAGAGAAGATGATGAAAAGTCAAATAATAAAAAAAATCTCATTTCCATTTTAATTTTGGTTGCTGATTGATAGCTTTGTTGTTTTGTTTGTTTCTTTGCTCATTTCACAATTGAATTGATCACGCAAATCCAAATTGACAAATTTGATTGATTCCGAATTACCTTGTTTTTCCAGCCTTCGTATCATAGGATGCCTCCATTTCAATTTCGTAAATGGCTAGGTGTCACTTTCCAAGCAATCTTTTTAAAACCAACCGGTCAGTCGGTTTCTAGTTCGACCGATATAGTTTAATATGATTTTTTTAAAAAAAAATATAAATAATATTAAAAAACAAAAAAAAAATATATATAATATGATAAAATAATGAAAATTATTTTTTAAAATTTAAATTTTAAAGAAAATAGTGGAATTTTAAAAAAATTTAAATTTTTTTATAAAAATAATATAATTTTAAGTTGAACTGATTTGGTCTAATACAGATTTTACGCGGTTTTGTCAAGTTTAAATTGGTTTTTTTCAGTTTTGTCTAATTTTTGAAAAACAGTTTTTAACATTGAACCAAACTGAACCACTAACTAATTTTAGTTTTATTGATTCAATTTGATAGGTCAATCTGATTTAATTCTGAAAATACTGCTTCATAGTTGATGTTTGACAATTTTTTTAGTTAACTACTGTGACCATAGTTAACTAACTCATTCCTCATCTTTTAAATGTTATACAATTTTGTCTTTTACATTTGTTTTTATTATATTAGCATTAATTTTTCATTAAAAATCTCATAGTTTTTATTATAATCTCTCTATAATTTATTATATTTTTACTGGGAGCATTAAGTTCTCAAAAGTTAAAAAAGTTTTAATGAGAATGATACTAGGTAAAGCATGTGATCTTGATAGAAATCCCTATTGAGGTGTGAAAATGTTTATAAAACATAGGGGTAGCTTGGTTAACTCATTTGTTTAATAAGATTTTGATCTCAAAAAAGAAGTAGGGCAAATGGAGAAAGAGCATCTTAGTCTCAATGTTTAAAAACAAAGAAGACATCTAAAGTTGCTCAAACTATAGAAGAATTAAGTTTATGAGCCACACCTTGAAGTTGTGTGAGAGAGTGGCGAAACCGCATTTGATGTTGTACATCTATCTCGGCTAACCAATTTAGCTTTACTCCAAATCAATCCATTATAAAAGCAATCTTTCTTAATTGAAGTTTAAGGGGAAATTATAGTGAGATGAAGAAAGATTTGCATAGGGTGTTTATTGATTTAGAGAAAGCCTATGATAAAGTCTCACGAGTAATATTGTGGTGGACTTTAGAGCACAAGTATATGTTAGTTGGATATATTAAAGTAATAAAAGACATATATGATAGAACAGTCACTAGTGTACGTACAGTTGGAGTATATATGAGAGACTTTCCCATCATATTCAGACCATGTCAAGGGTTGACATTAAGTTCTTATTTTTTTCACTTTAGACATGGATGAATTGACAAATGATATACAAGAGGACATTTCTTAATGTATGATGTTTGTTGATGACATAATGATAATAGATAAGACTCAAGCAAAAGTAAATAAAAGGTTAGAGTTTTGAAAAAGTACACTAGAGGTGAAGAGTTTTAAAATAAGTTGGACCAAAACTGAGTATATGCATTGTAGGTGTAGTGAGGGTAGTAGTAAGAACAATGTGATAATGCGATTAAAGGAAATAACTATACTCCAAAATACACATTTCAAATACTTTGGCACAATCTTGTCGAACAATAGAGGTTATGAGAAAGGTACTACCCATTGGATTAAAGCGGGATGGATGAAATGGAGAAAAATATTGAGTGTGTAGTGTGATCGCAAGATTTCATGAAAAACTAAAAAAATTGAGTGTTATAATGTATGAGAGTGAGTGTTATGCGATAAAGGCACAACAAGTCTTCAAAATTAGTGTGGTAGAGAGGAGAATGTTAAGATGGATTTGCAGCTATACTAGAATAGATGGAGGCCATAATAAGTGTATTAGGGATAAAGTTGGAGTTGCCCCAGTAGTAGACAAGTTAAGAGAAGAGAGATTGAGGTGATTTGGACATGTGATTAATAGACCTTTAGATATACTAGTTAGAAAAGTAGAACATATTAAAGTAGACATAGGTAAAAAGGAGAGGGGTAAACCTAAACTCACATGGAGGAGAGTAATTCAAAATGACTTAAAAGCCTTACATTTCTGAAAATGTGGCTCAGGATTGCTCCAAGTAGAAAAAGCAAATACATATAGTTGACCTTAATTAATTTGGGACTAAGGTTTAGTTGAGTTATTGAGTTGAGTTGTCTTTCACTTTTCAATATCACATAAAATTAATTTCTTTTATTTGATCCACTATATTGTTAAGTCAAGTAAGATAATCTATTTGAGGTTCTAATTAAGAATAGTAGATGATTTTATTTGGATTTGGAATTTTACAAATTGAGATATATTTGGAGTGATATATAATTTTTATATATTTTTTTGAATGGCTAAAATATATTATGATAGAGTTTTATATGATGTTTGGTATGGACTAAAAATTGGGATAACTTATGGTATTGATTATATGAGAGATAAATGATTTAGAATTAAATTTAAAGGTTTTTGAGAATTATTTTGTGTTATTCCTAAATTCTATATGAGTTACTTGGATTAGGATTTAAACTATTTTGGAGGTGTTATAATGAAAAATTTTATGGTTGATGAGTATAGGAATAAAATTATACCTAAAATATTATAATATATTAGTTAATAAAATTATATTTACATATTTAAGATTATTATTTTCATTTAAATTTTATATATTAATTACATGTTTAAAATGTAACCATATGATGGTATAGGTGATGTTATCGGTGATAAATCGATTTATGTGAGTTGTACATTGGTGATTATATTTAGACAAGAAATTATATGAGTTCACTTGAATTATATAATTAAATTTTGTACATATTTGTTTATGTGGCTACAAGTCGAGGAATAATTGTATATTCTATATGTATATATTTGTGCATAATATTGGTTGAAAATTTATTTTGCTATGTGTAATGCAATTGTTGTTATGTGTTGTGTTGGAGAAAAATAAGGACTTGAATCTTCATGGTGCACCTAGGTTATATGTGCACGTGTATATGAATATAGGCCTGTGGAAGATAATTTAGTGTATACCCATAGCGACCTCAATTGTACATGTAAATGTTGGCTACCAAGCTTTATATGTTATATGTTGGCTACAATGTCTATATAGATTACTTTATCGGTTTTATCTTAGTCTTCTCCATATATGTGATTTTGTGGAATCTAATTGTTATTCTTAAATTATTTGATTGTACTTATAAGTGATTTATGATGTCTACTCGAACTTGATCATCTGATTTTGTTTGTGTATTAGTGTTATTGTTTATTTATTATTTTTCCCAAACTTTATAAGAGATTAAAATGTTCTCTACATCATATAATGTCTCATTGAGTTATAATTATGTCTACCCCTTCACAACTCAGTTTTGCAGGTCCTATTAATATCAAACAAGACTATTTATTTCTCCAATCTGAGCTATTGATGTCTATAATTATATTTTCCTTGAGTATTAATTAAATTCAATTAGATTTATTTCTTTATTTAGTAGATAATCGTTGTAGACTTTGAGTGTAATTTATTTATTTTAAATATATGAATTTGATAGATTATAAACTAATTAATATATTATATTTGATAAGTTGTCATTTTTATATTGAGAATATTTCAAAATAAATTTTTATTATTTTATTTCTCTTTCGCATACTTGAAAAACTTATATTCTCCTTATTTTAGATATACATGTAGCCTAGAGAGGTTGAGATCACAACTTTAACTTTACGCCGGTCATGACCCTCGGATTTGGGGCGTGACAAAGTTAGACTAAAGAAATTGTATGATCATATAGAAATAAATTAATAAACGTTATCAATATCATTTTATATTAATCTACTTGAAAATCGAGAAATAATTGAAATATATAAGGATGACATGATTCATTTCTTATGTTCAATTAAATATAATGTGATATAAAAATTATAATATTATATGCAAAATAGGTTAGATCAAATTAATAATCTTCACATAACTTAGGTAGTCTTAATGTCTTGATAGAGACTAATTATGATTTGTGAGTCAGAAATAGTTTTTGTGCGCCAACATTATAAGAACTTATAGGTTCGCACGCTTATAACATGTTCAAAAGCAAATTAGTATTTACTGCTTTCTCTAGATAAGATAATTAAAGATATTATCTTAAATATTTATTATATTTAAAAATTAAATCAAAACAGGATATCTAATTATTTGTATCTCTTAAAATATACTATTGGTATATATATTTCAATAGTTTAGATATATGGATGTTAGGGTTTTTCTGAAAAGGTTAACGTTCACATTTCGAAAAATAATAGTCACACAAAACTAAGTGCTAGCACACCACTCGCTTTGAAAATATCATATTCGTGTGGATATCTGTAGATAACGTTCATCTTTCGATAACATCTAAATCTGATCCCAAGTTTGAGATAGAGACCCCTTTTTTGTCTTTCAACAATCACACACTCTTGCTCGAATTGGTAGGTTTTCATATTATTCTTATAGGTTTAATCTAACTGCATGGATCCTTAGCAAATTTTGTATATTAAATTTTTTTCTTTGTTGTGCTTATTCTACGAAACCCAACAATATATAGTGAGAAAGATAAAACAAACTATTTTATTGTGTTTGGTATCAATAAATTCTATAATTTTTATAAAATTCATTTGTAAATCCATATTTTATGTGTTTGGTATAAATGAAAATTTATTTGAAATTCTATTTAATTAAATTCTTGGAATTGATTATAACTAAATCAAATTCTATTAAATTTGATAGAATTTGCAAATAAATTCTAAAATTATAAAGTTTTTCATTATGATAGAAATATTTTTAGTTAAAATGTCTCTCTCTCTCTCTCTCTCTCTCTCTCTCTCTCTCTTATATTTTTTTTTTTACATTTGTAAAAATTTAAAAAATAATAAAAAGATATTTTTATAAAATAAAATATTTTTTAAATTATACACTTAAACTAAATATAAAATTCATTTTATGATAAATAAATTCTATTTTTATTTTGTAGTATGCCAAACATAAAAATTCTTTCACAAATAAAAATGAATTTTAAGTTAAAATTGAACCAAACACAATTAAAGTTTTATAAAAGTTGGCAAGAACAAAAAAATTTAACGTAGATTGAAAGACAAAATAGATATTTTATATGAATTTAATGAAAAAAATTCATAAAAAATGTTATAATATGGATTAAAAATTGAGAAATGAAGAATTTAAGCAGTGTTATATATATATATATATAAGACGGGTGGAATTATATATTTATAGATGAAAAAAGACATAATATTTATCGCAATAGTAAACTTACCTTTATTCTTTTTTCATAAAAACAATCAAATAGCCTAATAAGACTTACGCAGTTTGTTTCGTTTTCATCAGGTGGGCTTTAATAATCTTATTACTAACAGGAATAAGACTAATCTCAGTTCAAGGCTCACGTAGACTTGTTTATATTTTGATTTGAAGATAGAATATCCTATTTGCTTTATTTAATTTCATATTAAATCCTAAGCCAATATAATTCATTAACCATATTCTTCTTTTCGTGTGGTTTGGTTTACTTTACTCAGGTGGACAATTTAATAGGATTAAAATCTTAATTGTATTATTTCTTATCTCTTTATTATTATAATTTGATTTGTTAGCTTCAAAACATTCTCTTCTATCATAATTTGAGTTTCAAAAGATATGCTTCTCCAATTCAAAGTCTAATAAATTAATTCTCAAACTCGTCACTTTAAGCACCTCAGCCTCTTCTTTTATGGCTAATAAAAATATTTAATAAACTGAGAACTGACAAAGAGTATATCATTTAAATTTAAGTTGATTTGCAATTCAAGGTCCGTCATCTCCATCTCCAATCAAGTTACAAATATCTGAACACTCTACCAAACTGTCAACAAAAGAAAAGCAACAAAAAAAAATATAAAATATAGTAACATGAGATAAATTAATATTTTGGAATATGATAAATAAAGCATAATCAACTTATAACACTCCCTCACACAATATGAAATGCTAAATCCTATGAGACACAATAGTTAAGGTGTTGCATACAATTCTATGAACAAATGATATAGCTTATATAAAATTGACTTGTACTTGGCATGAACATTAATAAAATCTATTTTTTTTTTTAAATAAAAAGATCAGGATATCTGGTTTTATTTTAATTTAATGAATACAATCCATTAAGTGTAATAAAAAAAATTGCAATAGAATGAAAACAATGTAACTATTCTAATTGTATTGTTGCAGTACTGATATTTTTCTAGAGAATTGAAAACGATGATTTTCTCTTTTTGAAATTAAAAATCTGGTGTAGTAATCTTTGTTAATCGTGAATGTATGTCTCTCCTTAACTTAGGGAGATTTGTCTAGCTAAACTAAATCTATCAATTGATATAGTTAGTGTATTAGGTAATATAATCTGCTATTATATAAGGCAGCCTCTGTTGGTAGAAATATAGAGGAAAGTATTATTTTGTTTTGAGTTTGATCTTTCAAAATCTTTGTGTTTGGAGTTTCCTATTTTATGTTGTGAGAGAGTATTTCAACATTGGTATCAAAGCGCATTTCTTACAGGTTGTGGATTTAATTTCTTGTTGTTTTATCGTGTTCTTAGGGATCAAACACTGTGCGTGAGAGGATGGCATCAACAAACTTCTCTACTACAGGTCCACTAGTTTTTGCAGGTAAAAATTATCAAATTTCGGCTATTAAAATAAAGGCCTATTTAAAAGCTCTCAATTTATGGGATGCAGTGGAGCAAGGAAGAGCACAAGTTCCACCGTCGAGAGCAAATGCTACTTTGAATGATATCAAAAAGCATGATGAGCTGGTTACCAGAAGTCTTAAGGCACTTACATGCCTTCACTCTGCAGTCTCAAATGTTAGTTTTACAAAGATAATGGCTTGCGAAATAGCAAAAGAGGTAATGGGAAAAAAAAGTTTCCACCATGTGGAACTTCTGGAAAGGCAAATCATGTTAAAGATGAATGATGGAAAAACGTTCAATGTAATTTTTGCAAGAAGCAAGGTCATAAAAAGATTTTGCCGAGCAACACAAAATCAAGCTCCGCAACCTGTCCAGCAAGCCAATTTTCTTAATGACCAAGCTGCTGAAGAGTATTTGTTTTTTTGCATTTCAAGTGTGTGAATCGCCAGAAAAATATATTTGGTATGTTAACAGTTGTTCTAGTAATCAAATAGCTAAAGATGCAAGTTTCTTCAATTCTTTGGATAGATCAATCAAAACCAACGTCAGAATAGGAAATGGAGAAGTTGTACAAGCTGAAGGAAAAGGTTCAATTGCACTCCAAACAGAGAAAGGTATGAAACTTATTCCAGATGTTTTGCTCATACCAAAGCTTGAGCAAAAAATCTTCTTAGTGTTGCATAATTGATAAAGAGTGAAAACTTTATGATGTTTTAAAGAAATTTTTGTAACATATATGATTTGCATGGTTGTAAGATTGCAAGAGCAAGAATTTGTTTTGAATTTGAAATCTGATATATATTGTGCTAAATGGTGTAGTAACTAATCAAGATGAAAGTGAAGAGCAAAAGAAAAGTTTGGAGAAAATTCATGATCTTATTTCAGATAGAAAAAAGAATGGACGCTGATATAACTAATCTGATATAAATTTTGCAGGTGTTAAAATGGAAGCTAAGCATTGCAATTTAGCTATTTGTGATCTTTTCAGATGTTAAGAGTTCAAACATAAGTGTTTGCAGCAGCGAAGTTTGGGAGGAGAAGATTAAGAAGTTTAAACTAGCTGAAAAATTCGGAGTTCTGTTGCAAAAAATTTGGTTGATGCAACAAAAGCAAACCACGACATCTATTCTAAGAAGTTCTTATCCAATGTTTGGATGAAGCAAGCTCAAATTTCTTATGGATTCAATAATAAAAATTTATCAGTGCAACTACAAACAGTCATATCCAACATTGTACAGCCTAGTAAATTTATGTCAAGACTTATCCAATTAAAGAAGCCAAAAAGAATTTTCCTGTGAAGTCTGTTCATTGCAAACTAGTTTATCCAAATCCAGGTTTGAAGAGTTGAGAAGAAATTTTAAAGTCTTCAAGAAAAATCTGAAGAAGGAAAGTTGCAGTATTAAATTTCTTTAGACTTGAAAATGATGACTTTGTCTTTTGAAATTAAAAATCTACTGCAATAATCTTTGTTAATTGTGAATGTGTGTCTCTCCTTAACTTAGGGAGATTGGTCTAACTAAACTAAATATATCCGTTGATGTAGTTGGTGTGTTAGGTAATGTAATCTGCTGCAATATGAAATAGCCTCTGTTAATTGAAATGTAGAGAGGAAAGTGTTATTATGTTTTGATTTTCTTCTCTCAAAATCCTTTGTGAGTTTGGAGTTTCTTATTTTATGTTGTGAGAGAGAGTGTTTTTAACATGTATATTTAGTTAAAAAAACAAAATTAATAAAATGTAACAAAATGATGATTTATTTCTATATTTTAGTAATTTGATGATGATGATGATAATAATAATAATAATAATAATAAATGTGGCTAGATGATGATGAAGATCATGATAGAGTTGGCACAAATGAAATGGCGGCTACAGCGATGATGATGGTGATAGAAAGTTTGGATGGTAAAGTAAATGTAAATATTAAAATGCAATATATATATATATATATATATATATATATATATATAGTTTTCAGTAATAATGGACATATAACGTTAAGTATAACATTTTTACTCCAAATTCATCCTAGAAAAAAATATTACCTAAAGCGGCTTATTTTTGCATCTCCAGTCCCATTGATTACAAATTATAGCTAAATTCTCATTTAAATAAAAGTAATAGAAATGTGATAAAATATTATGTCATGTTTGGTATGATATAATCAGATGTGATATAATGTAATTAAAAGAAATTTTAGTTTAATAATTTAATTGAGTTTATAATTGATTACATTTAGCAAATGATCTTAAAAGTGTGCATGTTCACTGGCCATATTAAACGCTTCAATATTTGTTTAGAGTTTAAAAAATTACCAATATTGACGGCTTCGAAATCCTTGCTTGAAAACCACAAAAGGTCTGCCCAAGGATGCGAGAAGGAAACGAATTAACAAGCCATAAAAATTTACTCTGTTGAAAGGCAGTGAAAAATACCTTCCAATGTTAAAAGGGCCTTCTCCAGGAGCGCCATCACCTCCCCTGATGCAAGTAGTAACGCACTTGATGGTGCATGACTCTGCCTTCCTTGACTTGGGACGTTGGATTCTACCCTTCTTGCAATCCTCCTTGGATAAGGAAGCACACTCACTGGATAGCGTTTGGGGTATGTTGGATAGAGTCTCCGCATCCGTTATTGCCGCCGCAGAGGCTACAACCGTGTAAGCTGCAAAAAAGCTTGTAATGGTCAAGCTGACTCTGGCGAGACCATGTCCATTTATGTGGCTGCTGTTGTTTTTTACGATGGCTTTATGGCTTTGGGCACCATGTGATGAGGTGGTGGTGCTAAAAGGAATAAGTGGGGTGTGGATGATAAGCATCATTATTAATTCTGATTCTGATATTCCTCAATTTCTATTTTTCTTCATTTTCAGACGTCCATCGAAATTAAAGACAGACACATACCAGCTCTCCTCCCCTTTGGTTAAGAAAGAGCGTTGGTATTAGTGGTCCCATCACCACTCCAGTCTCCAGATCCATGGTTGACAGTAATCCTTCTCTAACATTATCCATTCTTGGCCTGGAAAATAAATGACACAGATTGGAATTTGTCTAATTAGTTGGTTTTCCAGTCATTTGAATTTTTAACCTGCACTGCCACACCTCATATTGTTATTAACAAAATCAACAAATCCATCTGAAGTAGTCACGTCATATAATGTGTGACAACTCCACATGCCTTGACAAGGTTTATAAATCTATTGTGACCCTCAGTCGCTGAATGAAATCGACGAAATCGTTTTAGGTGTTTTGATTAGTAGTTTGCCGGCAATGAATTGTAAGGATACAAATAAGAAATATTAACTTGTATTTGAGAGTCAATGAAATATCAGAATAGTTTCAATCCTCTCTCAAAATTCTATACCTCTTCTTCTCTCTTCTGCTCTTATCTTCTTCCATTCTCCTCTTATTTTCTTCCACTGCTATAATCTCTCTTCTTGTATCAAACACTCATGATTTGATCTCGGTCATAACAAAATCCTCAAGCTCTATTGCTTGCCTTGGAGGTACATAATATATATAAAACCTCCACTGTTAACTCGAAATCCTCCCATAATTATGTTCTAAAAATTAGTGAATAATTATCTACTACATTTTTTGCTTCCTCAGAACTCCTCATTACACGCAGAATAATTACCTAAACGAACGTCTTTAACATCCTTTGTAAGTTGAAGTTGCAATATACATTTCATTCACCTGTTATCTACACAAGAACGTACATGGAGTCATAAAGGAAAGAAACATTGAGCTCTAAGTAACGAAAACCTGTGATCATTAATTCATAATAGGAAAACAAGACCAAACTATATGTTTTACTATAAAATTAATAAGACATCCAGGAGAATATTGTTTTCCTATTGTTGTGTTTTCTTCCAACAAAGCCCTCAAGTGTTTCTTAGGGAATGATCAGGTATTCTTGGAGGATATGAGTGGATGATCAAGTATTCTTCTCTAAAACTGACAGTGCAGGCGTCAAATAGTTGTTTGCTTTGTCGGGTAGATGTGCCACCTGCAGGAAAAGTACATATGTAGGTCAGCTTAAACATAAATGATCTAGTGTTTTCATTTTATAATATTAACCGGATGCCCTTACCAGCTCGTAAAGCTCCCGCCCTTGCTCAGCAACGTACTCGTAACAAACCTGCATGTGATTCCTCTTGAATATAATTTCATTTCACTTAAAACTGATTTCGGAGTAAGAAGGCATGCTACTCACATCAAAGCTTTTGTTTCTCGCTGTTGGATCATGCAATGCCTTCACACAGATATCAGCCACATCAGCACAGCTGATTCCCTGAGTAAGCAACAATTATCAGGACCTGATGTATGAACATATCTTGCCTCTTTCAGTCACAAGAGAAACAATTTGACACCTGAGAAATCCTATTTCCTTGGTCAAATATGAGTGCACGTTGGCCACCAGGCTCTTCCTGCAAGAGAAATCTTTCATTATATTTCTCCATGTTTGAAAGTTGTAACATCTAATTTGCTGGCAATTAATTCATATTTGAGACTATTTAAGATTTTATTCCAAATTTTTTTTTAATACAACCCCCAAATGATTAATTAAGTGGCACCTGGAGGTACTTAGCTAGCAGATGCAGACTGCTATTAACAAAAAGATATTTCACTAGTTATATTATGTCCCCACACGTTGAAGGACCAGAGGCTCTGGAGAACGCTCAAAACATGTTACTTGTATTTTATACCCAATTGCTATTCACAACAAATGTCACTAAGAGATAGTAGAGCATCAGTTATTTGATTATGAGGTTAAATTGTTGCAGCAGCTTTCACAATGTAAGCTTTTCTCTCACCTAGTCAAATAACCAATGAATATAAAATCTACAAATCCAGCAAACCTTGGATAGGGACATTAATTACCTTTAAAGGACCGGGGCGAATAATTGTGTATCCAAGACCTGATCGCCTCAGTGAGTCTTCCCCAGCCTGGCCCAAAGACACCAGTTGGGCAAGAACAAGTATCAGTATTATTTAACTGGTTACAGAACAAATAAAAGAAAAATAAATGACTAACCCTCTTGGCTTTCAAAACTTGCTCCCTTCTGGCAGGTTCTACTCCTAGTCCTGCACATGAGACCAACACGAAGTCTGTTTCTTGTCCACTCTGCACAATATCAATCTCAGTCATTTAAAATATAACATATGTTAAGCATAGAAACTTCATAACTCTTCATAAAACAAGTAAAACAACAGGGTTTTGCAACATAACCTTATGCATAAAGCAAATTCACATTTTCGGCATTGTTGCATTAATTTCAAAACAAAATTTGCTGTTGAACATGTGAAAACAATTTCAAAACAATCAATAATTTGATATAACATTTACTTGGAATACATAACATGCTGTTCTTTGGTGAGTGTTCCTCACCTTTTTCACAACCTTGGCCTAGATTTTAACATATATGGTTTGCAAAGAAAGGTGATAATGGACAAGAGAAACACACATCGTCCTGATGTGTTCTATCTCTACCCTAGCAAACAAGAACATAAAACAGAATCTTATTCATCCAACAAAGCAAAAAAACATACAGGCAACGCTTTTATATATTCTAATATAAGCTTAAAGCTTCTGAGATCTGGCTTTGCTCCTGCGGGTCCTTCAACAGGTCTCTGCAGCAAGAATATCAAATGGAATTAGCATAGCTAAACAAAAGAAAATTGCAAATCCAGTAGATGCATAAGTTGTCATCCATATCAGTACATTTTGTAACCTGAATTTATTCTATAAACATATTTTCTATAAAAATTATCATTCAAATTATAAGACAAAGATAATGGTGATGACAATGAAGATCCTGAATCAAATTTCTGGAATGAAAAATTAACAGTTTCATAGAAGACAAAAAATTAAGTTATAATTTGTGATTGAGCAAAACTGCAACATAAACTCATATTCATAATAAGCCTGAGCAATTTGTTAGAAATAAGATTGTCCCACTTGAGGACATTGCAATTATCCATTTGTTTATAGTTGATACAATTTATTATGAAGTTATTAAGGGGGAAAAGAAAGAAAGAACAACAAAATACGAGAAAAGGCATTTGCTAATAATGGTAGCTTGAAATGGATGTTTTACAGAAAAATCATGGCCATTATTTCGTAATATTTGTGTGCCATACCTTATAAAGCTGAAAGGTACAATTCAGAAGTTTGTTGAGTGTAAGATAGGAAATGGAAAAAAAAATAGTAGATTCTGGACAGATCCATGGCTAAATGGATCTCCTTGCTTGAGATGTTTCCAGGTATTAATGTTCATGATTCTGATGTTCCTTACAATGCCAAAGTTGCTGCCCTGTGGAAAAATGATTCCTGGAATTTACCTGACCCTTTTGATGAAACCATTCTTGAAGCTTGGGATTTTATCAAAAAGAATTTCGTTCTGAATCTAAATAATGAGGACAGAATACTATGGAAAGCTAATTCAGGGATTTTCACTATTAAATCTGCTTGGGAAACTATGTAGCGTGAGTCTTCAAAGGTATCTTGGCATTATCTTCTGTGGAGAGCTCGTCTCATACCTAGGCAGAGTTTCATTGTTTGGCTGGCAATTCAGATGAAATTATTGACCAGATAAAAATTGCAGAAGTGGAACTAGCAAGTCACAGCCGATTGTGTTTTATGTGGGCAGTTAACTGAAACTCTCTCACTTATTTTTTGAATGTCCTTTTTTTGCTAAGGTTTGGAATAAGATTTTAATGTAAATGTCACGTTTCTGGAGGGAGGTTAAGCTAGTATAGAGAAGTCAGTTGATTTTCTAGGAAAGCAAAAGGCAAAAGTTTGATATGCAGAATTCGGAAAATAGCTTTTAGTTCTTCAGTTAATAGTATATGGTAGGAAAGAAATAGAGTTATTTTTTATTCTTTACAACCTATAGCTAGAGTATACAGAAGTATACAGTATACAATTTTGTCCAAATTTACTAATTTTCATACTTTTGGAGTGCTAGGCCCCATGGTTGGACTCTATGGTTTTAGGGTTGTATTTGTTGGTTATAGCAAAAAAATTCTTTGGTTTATTTACCAAAGAATATATATATATATATATATATATATATATATATATATA
>CATIWR010167477.1:0-13239 GCA_949677035.1 Omphalea diandra | reverse complement strand
GTATGATTGGTTAAATACCATGAACTTATACTCAATGGAATGAAATGTTGTTTAATGTGATGATATTGTGGAATACATAGATGAAAGATTGTTATACTCTTGATTTATTTATTTTCATGAGATGTTGATAATATTTGATAGCCTGTGTAGTGATAATATTTGATAGTCTGTGTGGCGATAACATTTGATAGCTTGTACCGTGATAACATTTGATAGCTTGTGTGGCGATAATATTTGATAGCTTGTGTGGCAATAACATTTGATAACCTATGTGCGATAACATTTGGTAGCCTATGTGGCGATAATATTTGATAGCCTGTGTTGCGATAGCCTGTGTGGCAATAACATTTGATAATCTGTGTGGCGATAACATTGATAGCTTGTGTGGCGATAACATTTGATAACCTGTGTGGCCATAACATTTGATAGCCTGTGTGACAATAACATTTGATAGCCTATGTGGCAATAACATTCGATAGCTTGTGTGGTAATTAGATCTATAGCCTATGTGGCAACAACATGTGCAGTAATAACATTTGATCGCCTATGTGGCATTTAAGAGTAAAAACTCTTTATTTCGTGCATGGATATGATGATGAGTTATTAATATTTAAATGTTTGTTATGTTATTTGAGACTGAAGTATCGTTTTGCATTTACTTACTGAGTATGCAAGCTCACTCTTTTTCATTAAATTTTATTTTAGGAAGAATAGACTAACGATTGTGTCCAGTTACATTTTGAAATTGTTGTCTAGCAATCTAATAGAGGTTGGGTCAGTATGCAGTTTATTAGTATTTTAGTTTGTTTAGCCATGCATACTTTGTTGTAAATAGTCACTATGTTGTGAACAAGAGACATAGTGTAAAAAAAAATATAATAATTGAAATAAGGTCTTTTAATGACAATGGACAGACTGAGAGAATTTTAATGATTAGTAAATGGGATGTCGCAATACAAGTGTCATTGTCATGCTTATCAAATTCACATATGTAATGATCATTTATCCAATGCATATGTTCATGTGGGATTGCAAATCATTTATGCAATGAATAGGTTCATTTGAGAATGCTAATGAATAAGGATAGAGATGTTACATTTTTTCCCCTTTTATAAAGAATTTTGTCCTAGAAATTTAATACCTGTAAACAAATTTGGATATTATCATTTCATGTTCTCGGCGATTTCCTATGTAGCCTCTTCTTATGAGTGGTTTCTCTATAACACCTTAACCAAAGAGATTTCTTGATTTTGTAATTGCTTTATCTTATAACTAATTATTTTAAGGGGTTTTTCAACATAACTTACATCATCTGCAATTGTTATTGTTGGATCCTTAAGTATATGTGTAGGATCGTGATGCAAACAAGCCCAATAGGCCTAATGGAGTCAAGTGATGCAAAAGGTCTAGGCAAAGAAGTAAAGGATCCAATTCAATTTACAGGTCCAATCATAAAAGGAAGATTCAAAAAGTTTAAAGATGCACTTGGAGCTTTCATGCAAGGGGAATTACAAAAAAATTGGCTCAAGGAGATAATGGATTGTGTGAAGACCAAATGCAAAAGGATAGAAGCATAAAGTCTTTAAAAGGAGTGCTTACCTTGATTCAATAGAGCCTTAATTCATGGAGGAAGAAATTTAAATAGAAGGTTGAAGCATGACTGTGTGTATGGTCGTACATCGATAAGTGCAAGCACCAAATTTTGGCAGAAAGTTGTGACATGACCACAAGGTCGCATGACCATGAGCATGGTCATGTCGTAACAGTCTATCATGTGATCGCAAAGATGCACGACCATAGCTAATCTTGGTCTTGAAATAGATTTTCTAGAGGTCTAATTACGGTTTAAAGTTTTTTATGCTTGATTCTTAAAACGATATGTTCTTAAGTATGCGATCTAAGGTGTTAATCACCATTACTCGTATCATTTGTTATCGGAGCTTAAAGTTTTTAATTTTTAAGTAAGTATCCTTTGTTTCATTGTGTTTGCATCTTGGTTTCCTTGTTCTAACCATTTGTTCATCTTATAGTTTCATCCAAATGGTTCTTCTTCGTATTCTTTTCAATTCGGCCTAATCATCATCATTGTGTTGCATTCAGTTTCTTCAATTTTCTTGCTCTAAATTTGTTTATTTTCATCATAATTAAGTGTTATTTAATCATTCATATCAATTCTAATTCATTTTGCATCATAAAAAAAAGGAGAAAAGAAAGGCGTAAAAAAAAAGTGAAAGGACGTAAAAATAAAAGAAAAACAAAGAAAGAACAAAAAAGAAAAAAGAAACTAAAGCAAAAGTTTATGTTGAGATTCATAAAAAGAATTCAAATTGGATTTATGCATATTTTATTTGGCCTTAAACTTCAAAATTCTTTGATTCAACTTTTTGAAATTATAATTTCTCTTTACTTATTTCAATTTGCGAATTGACCTCTAAATTTTGCTAAACTTGTTTCTTTCCTTTAATTCATGATCTTTGTTATCTAAAGTCATTATAAGTTTTGAGCTACTTATTTGTTAAGTAATTGGGAATTTATTTGACAATGGTAGCATTAGTTCCTAAAGAACTTAAAGAAAAGAACTTAAGAGGTAAAAGGCAAGAGTGTGTGAGATCATAAGAGGAAAAAAGCTTTATTGTGTGAAACACAAGGAAGTGTCATCTTTTAGAGTGCAAACATGTAAGGGAGTGATTTTGTGAGGATTTTCTTTTATTTTACTAATCATGATAGATCCTAATAGTGATCTGGAGTGGAAGCTCTTCATGAAACCTATGCAAGAAAAGATGGAGCAATTAATTGGCAAGAAGGAAAAGATAGAAGTTAGCCAACAAACCAACACCTCGGATGCTACTAGTACCACCTAGCCAACAAACCAACACCTTGGACGCCACTAACACCACTATGATGCAACCTAAGCATGGTAGACATGCGCATGCGGATGATGGTGATTCTATAGAGGATAGTTTCCTATGGCATGGTAATCAAGATGACAACTTAGGTAGTGTAAAGATGAAAATCCCTACTTTTCATGGTAAAAATGATCCTAAAGCTTATTTAGCATAGGAAAAGAAGGTAGATTTTATTTTTGAGTGCCATAATTATAGTGAGGATAAGAAAGTATGACTCAATGCTGTAAAATTTATTAATTATGCTCTTGTATGATGGGATCAATTAAGGGTTAATAGGTGTAGATGTGGGGAAGATCCTGTTGTAACTAAGCATGAGATAAAAAGAATCATGAGAAAAATATTTGTTCCTTCATATTATTATAAAGATTTGCTTAGCTGTTTGTAAAGGCTTGTGCAAGGAAAAAGAAGCGTGGAGGAATATTATCAAGAGATGAAGATTTCATTAATTTGTGCCAACATTGATGATGATGAAGAACAAAATATTACTTGGTTTCTTAGCAGGCTTAATGGAGAAATAACCAATATGGTGGAGCTACAACATTATGTGGACTTGGAGGGTACCTACCATATGTCCCTAAAGGTTGAAAGACACATTAAAGGTAAGACTTCCAAACGAAATTTTCCTTCTTTTATTTAGATTAACAAATTGAAAAATGTAGAAAGGGCCTTTGTGAAATCCAAAGTCGAGTTACTACATAGAGGTAAAGAAAAAGGGAAGCCTGAGTTTGAGCCCAACAAAATCAAATCACCCAAGCCCAAACCCAATCTTGTTGAGTGTTTTAAATGTGAAGGGCGTGGACATGTAGCTAGGGATTGCCCAAATAACAAGACTATGGTTATTATAAATGAGAATATTGAATGTAAAGATAGTGATAGTGATAAAGAGAGTAATCCTGAAATGCCCCCACTTGTTAATGCTAGTGATGATGAGCTTAATGTTTTGGATAACAAAGAACTAATGTTTACTTGGTGTTCTTTGAGTGCTCTAATCAAAGGAGATGATGAGCAAAGAGAAGACATCTTCCAAATAAGGTGCAGGATCCAAGGCAAGGTATGTTCTGTGATTATTAAAGGTGGTTGATGTACTAATGTTACTAGTACTTACATGGTTGAAAAATTGAACTTGCCTACTGTTAAACATCCTAAGCCTTATAACATGTAATGGTTGAATGATAATAATGAAGTTAAGGTTACCAAGCAAGTTAAAGTTTCATTTTTTTATGGGCAAATATTATGATGAGGTTCTTTGTGATGTGGTGCCACTGCAAGTTAGTCATATATTATTGGGGCGAACATGACAATATGATAGAAAAGCTAAGCATGATGAGTATGCAAATGCTTATGAATTTGACTTTCATGGTCAACATGTTGTATTATCTCCTTTATCTTTTCAACAAATTTATGAGGATCAAAAAGTTTTGAGAGAGAGAGAGCGTGTGCATAAACAAGAAAAAGAAACAATTTCATTGTAAAAGAAGAGCTATGAGAAAACCCATGAGAGGTGCGGGCAATGAGTGGAAAAAGAAGAGGAAAGAGTGGATCCACATAAAAAAGATAGTTACATGGAAAAGGAGCAGGTGTGCAAAAGAAAACCCTTATATTAAAAGAAAGTGGTGAGATTCAAACCAATTCTTCCAAGGCCACAATCATGTTTTTGTTCAAAGGGATGTATTACATTACTAATAAAATTTACAATCTTTTGTATAGTGTTTTTATGTCTCTTTTGCAAGGTTATGAAGAATGGTTTTCAATGGAAGTGCCTAGTAAACAAGACAACCTACTCTCACTACTTTTGATTGCGGTGCTAAATTGAAAAGTGGGATTGCAAATTTGTGTAAAATGGAGTTTTCTAATCCTTATTTATATGTTTGTGCTTGTTTTATATGTTATAGGCATAGTTCTTTTTGTTTAAATCATTGTTTTTGCATTTTTGGTTTGTTTTCTTCTTTTAATTCATTTTTTAGAAATCCATTTTGCTTAAAATGATTTAGTTCTCCTTTTTACACTTCTTCTTCTTTAAATCATTTTACATGTTTTAGTTATGATTCTTCTTGTTTTCAATGTGATTTTTCTTCTTTTTATTTATGTTTAAACATTTTTAATATTTTCTTATCTAATTCTAGATGTTTATCTTCATGTTTTTGTGTTTCAAAGAGTCCTTTTTGTCTTAAACATTTGTTTCCTTTTAAATTCTATTTTAGCTTGTATTCTTTTAATTGTAAGAGTTTGACCTCTTGTACGTATGCTTTTTATAAGTCTTTTTTTTTTATTCCAGAAGTATGTTATTCTTAAACGACTTTAGTTCTTAGTTTTCAAAATTCTTTGTTTCGAAGAATGTTTTAATATTTCTATACTATTGTTCTGTCTTTTATTGTCTTAGGCATTGGTTTGGTAGAAAGTTCTTTTTTGATTTTAAGAGGTCATTTATTTCTTATGTTTCTAGTTCCTCTTCGAATTCTAATTCTTTGTTTTTCAGTTCCAATTCTTTTCTAAAACATAGATTTTCTCTATCTAGTGTTTTTGTTCAAAAAAAATTAATGCTTTAATACTTCTTCATACTAGATGGAGGACGTCATTTGGGGCTTCTTTTTGTTTCTTCTATTGTGTTTTGAAATCTTTTCCTTTTTCTTTGTTTTATACTAACCCTATTCTAAGTTTTATTCAACTAGTTTTTTATTTAAGTGGAAAGACTTGATTCATTATAAGGTAATTTCACTTACAATTTTTTGTTAGCATTAAACATATGTTTGGAATTTATTTTTTTTTTTTGCTTTCTTATAGATTAATGGATTTGAGGACAAATCTTTCAAAGAAGGAGGGAATGATGCAAACAAGCCTAACAGGCCGAATGGAGTAAAGTGCTGCAAAAGGTCTAGGCAAGGATACAAAATATCCCATTGAATTTCAAGGTCCAACATAAAAGAAAGGCTCAAGAAGTTTAAAAATGCACTTAGAGCTTTCATTCAAGAAGAATTACAAGAAGATTGGCTCAAGAAGATAATGGACTACGTAAATACCAAATGCAAAAGAATAAGAGCCTGGAGTCTTCAAAAGAAGTGCTTAGATTGATTCAATGGAGCCACAATTCATGGAGGTAAGAAATTGAAATAGAAGGTTGAAGCACGACCGTGCATTCTCAAGAGCAAGCACTAAATTTTGGTAGAAAGTTATGACATGGCCATGTGTATGACCGTGTGTCTTCGCAATCTAATGGTAGACTATTGCGACATGGTCGTGTGCATGGCCATGAGATTTTTGGCATAAAATTTTTGTAATCCTAAATTTTTATTAGCCAATCATAAGACTTAATATTTTCCTTATTTCGATACAAAAAGATTAATTAGTTAATTTTAGGAAGAAAATAGTATTTAAGAAGGAATATAAGCCCTATTGTGTTCAGGAACATCTTAGGAAGATTATTTTCCATCATTGCCTATGTGGCAATGATATATAATAACCTATGTGACAATAACATTCGATAGCCTATGTGGCAATAATAAATAACAACCTATGCGGCAATAATATATAACAACCTGTGTGACAATAATATTCGATAGCCTGTGTGATAATGATATCTAAAGCCTGTGTGGCAGCCAAAAATGAAAGCCTTTGTGGCAGTGATATCTATAGCCTATGTGGCAACAATTTATGATAGCCTATGTGATAATAACATTTGATAGATTGTGTGGCATTTAAGAGTAAAAACTCTTTATTTTGTGCATTGATATGATGATGAGTTATTTATATTTAAATGTTTGTTATGTTTTTTGAGATTGAAGTATTGTTATGCATTTACTTACTGAGTATGCAAGCTCACTCTTTTGCATTAAATTTTCTTTCAAGAAGAGTAGACTAAAGATTGCATCCAGTTTACATTTTGAAGTTGTCGTCTAACAGTCTGATAGAGGTTGGGCCATTATGTAGTCAATTAGTATTTTAGTTTGTTTAACCATGTATACTTTATTGTAAATAGTTACTATGTTGTGAAACAAGATACATAGTGTAAACAAAATAATAATTGAAATAAGGTCTTTTAATGACAATGGATAGAATGAGAGGATTTTAATGATGTTATGTCACTTTAGTATTCCATGTTTTATGAATAAGTTAATGCACCTACTTTAGGAATTATTAGCAATTGGACATCATAGTAGGGGGCGTTTGGCAGCCACCAAAGAAGCAAATGATTGGCATGTGGATAGCAGATGCTTAAAGCACATGACAGACAATAGGAAGCTATTCATGGACCTGAAGGAAAAAGAGGGTGGCAATGTCACATTTGGAAACAATGCCAAGGGTAAGGTAATTGGCATTGGGACCATTGGTAAGAATGGTTGTTCTTTAATTAATGATGTTTTACTTGTTGATGGCTTACAACATAACTTGCCTAATGTAAGTCAATTATGTGACAAAGGTAATAAAGTCACCTTTGACCCTAGAGAATGTCGAGTTACCACTTTGGTGGATAAAAAAGTAGCCTTCAAGGGTGAAAGGAAGGGTAGTACCTACCTAATTGACTTAGACAATTTAGCTAACCAATCCTTTAAGTGTCTTATGTCTCTTAGTAATGAAGCTTGGCTATGGCATAGAAGACTTAGACATGTTAGCATGGAGCTCTTACAAAGCTTATCAAAGGAAAAACTGGTGGAAGGTCTTCCCAAGCTAAGGTTCTTTAGAGACAAGACATGTGGTCCTTGCCAAATGGGGAAGCAACATCAATCTTCCTTCAAAGCAAAGAACATTGTAAGTACATCTAGACCTCTTCAATTAATTCATATGGACTTGATAGGACCTACTAGGAGTTCTAGCTTAGTGGAAAACATTATGCACTAGTCCTAGTTAATGATTACTCTAGGTTTACTTAGATTTCCTTTCTAGCTCATAAGCATGAAATTTTTTATGCTTCTAAAAGTTTTGCAAAAAGGATTTAAAATGAAAAGGGTTGCTTCATTTCTTCCATAAGAAGTGACCATGGAAAAGAATTTCAAAATGAGTCTTTTGAATCTTATTGCCTAGAGAATGGGATTTTCCATAACTTTTCAACTCCTAGAACACCATAATAAAATGATGTTGTAGATAGAAAAAAAGGACATTAGTAGAGATGGCTAGAACTATGATTAATTAGTATTCATTGCCAAATTACTTTGGGGCTGAAGCTATCAATACTTTTTGTTATATTACAAATCAAGTTTTCAAAAGACCCATTCTTAAGAAAACTTCTTATTAGCTATGGAATGGTAGAAAGCCTAAGTTAGCATACCTAAGAGTTTTTGGATGTAAGAGTTATATCTTGAATGCTAAAGATAATCTTGGGAAATTTGATTCAAAAACTAATGAAGGCATTTTCTTAGGTTATTCCACCTACTAGCAAAGCTTATAAGGTCTTTAATAAAAGTTTAATGGTTTCTGAAGAGTCTATGAATATTGTGTTTGATGAATCTAGTAAGTTTGACTTTGAAAAAGGTTCTTTGGTTGATGATATTGTAGGTGATTTTGAGAAATTGGATTTGGAGGATACTACAAGAGAAAAAGGATGAGGGAAAATCATCGAGAGAAGATAAGATTCTCAACATCAACAAGTGAAATCACCAAACCAAGATCTTTCCAAAGATTAGAGATTTTCCAAGCATCACCCCAAGGACTTAATCATTGGTGATACTTCAAAGTGTGTAAGTACTAGATCTCAACTCAATACTTTAGATAATAATATTGCCTTTGTTTCTCAATTTGAGCCAAAATCTATTGATGAGGCTTTTGATGATGAGAGTTGGGTGATTGCTATGCAAGAGGAACTCAACCAATTTAAGAATAATGTATGGGAACTTGTTCCTAGGCCTAAGGAACACCAAATTGTAGGTTGCAAATGGGTGTTTAGGAATAAGTTAGATGAGCAAAGATTCATCATTACAAATAATGCTAGATTGGTTACTAAGGGTTACAACCAAGAAAAAGACATTGACTATGATGAAACCTATGCCCCCATAGCAAGGTTAAAGGCCACTGGGATTCTTTTGGCATATGCATGTCACATGAATTTCAAACTCTTTCAAATGGATGTTAAAAGTGCTTTTCTAAATGGTGTTATTGAGGAGGAAGTTTATGAACAACCTCTTGGTTTTGAATCACATACTTTTCCAAATTATGTTTGCAAATTAAATAAAGCCTTGTATGATTTGAAATAAGCTCTAAGAGCTTGGTATGAAAGGCTTAGTTCTTTTCTTTACAAAAAGACTTTCAAGAAGGGGAAGGTTAACAAAACTTCGTTTGTTAAAAGGCATAATCATGATACACTAATAGTGGAAATTTATGTTGATGATATCATTTTGGTGCTACTAATGAATCTCTTTGTGAGGATTTTGCAAAGTGTATGACTAGAGAATTTGAGATGAGCATGATGGGAGAGCTCTAGTTTTTTTCTTAGTTTATAAATCAAGCAAACAAAGAAGGGATCTTCATCAACCAAGCCGAATACACAAAGGATATTCTCAGGAAATTTGGCATGGAAGGATATAAAGTAGCAAAAACACCTATGAGTGCTATCATAAAATTGGGCAAGAACGAATAAGGTAAGTCGGTTGATGAGAAGAGATATTGAGGTATGATTAGTTCTCTACTGTATCTTAACTCTTCTAGACCTCATATAATGTTTAGTGTATGCATGTGTGCTAGGTTTCAATCTTGTTCCAAAGAATCTCATTTGAATACTATTAAAAGGATTTTCAAATATCTACATGGCACATTACATTTAGGTTTGTGGTATCCTAGAGATTCTTCATTTAGCCTGATAGGTTACTCAAATACAGAGTATGCTGTTAGTCTTCTAGATAGAAAGATTACTTCTGGAACTTGACAATTTATAGAAGAGTGTTTAGTTTCTTGGTTTAGTAAGAAGCAAGTTTTTATTGCCTTATCCACTGCCAAAACTGAATATGTAGCTGTGGGTTATTGTTGCATCCCAGTCCTTTAGATGAAACAAAATTAAAGGATTATGGCAAAGCCATTGATCACATTCCCATCAAATATGACAACACTAGTGCAATAAATCTTTCCAAAAATCTCATCCAACACTCTAAGAGCAAACATATAGACATTAGGCATCATTTTCTTAGAGATCATGTCCAAAATGGTGATCTAGTGTTAGAATTTATAGACTCAAATCATCAACTTAGGGACATTTTCACAAAGCCTCTTAATGAAGAAAGGATGAACTTCATTAAGAGAGAATTATGAATGCTTGATGGAAGTTCCCTGAAGTGAAATATGAATCTCTCTAGATTGATTTTTATTTGTTGCATTAATGATTGATTATTATGTGTATGGTATTTATCCCTTTGGATGTCTTAATTTTGTGTATGATTATGCCTCTCTTTGCCAATTTGCATAAATTAGACATCAATATATTAAGTGGATCACAACTTAGATAGTCAAGTCTTATCATTCATAGTTATCTTTTCTGACTTGTAATTCGCAGTTGCTATTCCTTGGTTCATGGTTGAGAATTATAGGTACTCATCATTTGGCTATCAACCATCAATTCGCAATCGAGATTGTCAGTCCCCATTGCGAATTTTTTCAAATTTTAAATCTTTTGGCCTATGAATGTGTTGTTTTCCAAGGATTTTTTTGTCAATTACTCACATTTTTTAGAATTAGTGATCGCTACTTGCATGTCACGGTCGCGAAATTGGGTAACTGCCACATATTTATGTGATTTGATTGCCAACTAATTGCACTCCTTCATTTAACTTATTTCTGACCATTTTTAGCTATTTTCACACCCTTTCCTAGCCTATATAAACCCTTCAAACAATGTTTCTATTTATTCCTACCAAATATCTTCATCTCTCTTCTTCCTTAATCTCAAAACCTTCACACCTTTCTTCATTCACAAATGGCCCCCAAGAAAGCTTTAAGAGCAGAGAAGGGAAAGGCAGTGGCACAACCTTCTGGACCACTAGTCCTACACTTGATGACAGGAATAACGAAAGAGGAGAAAGATCGCTACAAGGAAAATGCCTCGAAGATCATTCTACCGAACAAAATTCCTTCCACTTTCCTTCTTGAGTCGTTGAGAATCAAAAATGAGATCCACACATTTCTTTCAAACTTGGGATGGAACGAATTCATATTTCGTGACGAGCCTGTATATGAGAAAATCATGCGAGGATTCATGTGTACCGTGACTTTAAGTCAGAGAGCAAAATCTCAAGCTAGTCAATATGGATTTGTATTCCATGCTTTTGGAGACCCTTTTTTCATCACTTTCAACCAACTTTGTAATATATTCAATCTTCAAGTCGGATATGACATTTTATTCATCATCTCTATTCTTGATATCATATTTTCTGAGTTTTGGTCTGAAATTTCCATCGAGACAAAACATGACCCCAAAACCTCTTTAGCCAAATACATCTGAACTCTTCCTTTTTGGTTACTTCATTGTATCATCACCTTCTCTGTTAATGCAATAGGTGATGGTAACGAAAAGGTATCCCAAAAGGATCTTGCTTTCCTTTTCTGCCATATCAAAAACAAACCCATACAAATTGGTCGTTATCTAATGGATCAATTGATTCATATGAGCACCAACCCTAAGAGTTAGTTTCTTCTCCCTTCCAATATCACTGCTATCTATTGATACATGGATGCTCTTAATGAGGAAAATGAAAGATTCCTTACCAAAAAGCTTTTCCATTCCTAAAATTTTTTGGACCTCCCCTACCTCATAAATGCAAAATCCATTCACCTTGACTCTTACAAATACACTTTGGGTGCTTTTGGAGCCAAGAAACTAAAGTCTTCCTCCAAAAGAAAAAGTTTTATGATTGAAAAGGGAGCCCAACCTATTCCAACTCCCCAACGTAAGCCTAAACCAAAATCTCTGTTGCCTCCATCAACAAGAAATTGGACAAGATTATGAGGATACTGAAGAGATGGTTTCTCCTCCTTTACCAGCTACACAGTGACTTGGTAGACTTACAAAAGAAAGTAGGTGCTCCTTCCTGCCATTTTCCAGATTTTGAGGATTAGGAGGACACATCGAAAAAGGTGGATAACCAAGAGTTTAAGGAGGGTGATGAAGCTGAAAGTGGAGGAGATAATAAAGAACTAGACGATTCTGGAGATGATGATAGTTCTATTATCTTTTAGTTTATCTTTAAGGTTTCTTTTTCTATTTTTAAGATCTTAATGTAAAGTTATTGATACCACAATTTATTAAATAAATAAAAGATGTTTGGATTACAATTCATTGTCTCAATTATTATGTGATTACAACTTATATGTTATCTTTGTTGTTTTTGCTCTTTATGTTTACTCTATCTCAATTTGTGCACTTCCTTTACTCTATACTACTTACCCTCTTTTTGATCTTGCCAAAGGGGGACAAAATAACATTGACAAAAAATGAGCTTTGTGCATAAGAAAAGCATAAGTTGAGAGGGAGTAAGTTCTATCTTAGTATACTTAGAATTATTTGATCATTGTCTAAAATCTTTTGATCATTGTTTGATTATTTGATCATTCATAATCCCAACTTTATAACTCATGCATTTATTTTTTCTTTAGGATCAATTGAAGTTGTCAAAAATAAAAAAGGGGAAGATTGTTGGACTAGATTGGTTAAACCTATGTCATAAGCCTCTTTTCATGTTGACAATGGAGATTGATCAGTTCTAATGCTTTAATTAAGTGTTATTTTGTAGATTATAAGATTTATCTTCATTGGAAGTTGGATGGAAATTAAAATCTCCATCTTTTAGAAGAACATCCAAAATCGCAGTCGGTATCCCCTAAATCACGATCGCGACATTGCTATTACGATGAATTGAGCTAGGGCAGAGGAATTCATGGGTGAATTCACAGCCGCGACTCAGTCGAAGGAGCATTATTTAATTCACAAAGGAATTCATGGTGGCTTTCGCATTAAAGGTCGTAATCGCGAATTTCATAGTAACAAAGGAGGGGAACTAAAGCCATAGTCACAGAATGCCAAGTGTCCAAGGCAACCATTAGAAAATCAAAAATAACGAGGGCGAAGATTTGGTAGCGACCGTGACTCAAGAAGTTGTAGTTTCCTCAACAAATAGATGCATTCGCGGTCTCACTCGCGCCCGAGGTAAAGTTATGATACGAATAAGGTTACCCGTATGCTTGATAATAGTTGCCCAAATCTATCAAAACAAGTATTGGAGGAGTTTTGATCTTCAAATCCCAACTAGACCTCTAGAAAACTTGTTTCTAGCAACCTAAGTTATAAAGATTCAAAGTTGTGTTAACCCAAATCCTAAATCAACTAAGCCAATTTAAGATCAGAATTAACAAGTTTGTGAAA
>CATIWR010167387.1:0-49937 GCA_949677035.1 Omphalea diandra | reverse complement strand
TTTTGTATTTTTTTCATCTCATTTTACCTTTTTTGTTTGTCTCATTTTTTTTTTAATTTTTGTTGTGGTTCCTACTCTTTTCAAGGACTTTAGCGATGTATGACTCGAAACAACACAACTAAATTAGAACATGAAAATCCTGAAATAAAGAGAACTTCCATCTAGAGAAGTCTTAACCCCTTGATTGTAAAAAAAAAAAAAACAAAAACAAAAAGAACAAAAAAAAAAAGGGTCCAGAAGGTGTGTGGTTCTAACCGTACACCTGTGCGTGCACATGTATAAAGGGATTTTCAAAATCCCTTTGTGGCAATGTATGTGCGATCCAAGCCGCACATATGTGCTGTTAGAACCGTATAGAGCAATCTTTGTCTAGCAATTGTGCAGTTAACCATACTTAATTGCGTTGATGTGCACAAGAAAAAAATATAATAAATAATATAAATAAAAATTAAAAATTACACAAAAAAAAAAAAACACAACCCTCAAAACCCCACCCCACACAGACACCCACCAACACCCGACTATCAAAATTGCTACAAACTCAAAACCTGACCCGACTGCACACCCCTCCTCCACCCTCCTTCTTTCCCAACTTACTACCCAACCCTCCACCTAGTCGCCCTTTATACCGGCACTTTCTGCTGTCTCTACCACCTACACCTTGAGATTCCAATAAAGTTTCCTAATTCCTTTGTTCTTTTTTTTCTTTTTGTTTTTCCTTTTCTTTATCATGTTATTTGTTGGTTTTCTCATGTTGAAAATTTTATTTTTATTTTATTTATTTTACTTTCTTTTATATATATATATATATATATATATATATATATTGTTTTGTTTGCTTTATTGTGTGAATGACTTATTATTTGCTTAGCAAATCCCTCATTTTCATGTTAACTTGGTAAAAATATCTAGTTATGCTTTATATTCACTTTCTTAATTTGCAAACCTTGTTCTCTACCATATATATTTAATTATCATTATCTTTAAAGAAAATCTTCAGGTTTGGAAGTTTACAAATTCTTAAAAAAAAATTAAAATTCATTTTTTTTACATTATAAAGAAAGGTTTGAGTCTCCTTTCTTGCAATATGCTTAAGTTTGTGGAATTCCTTATTGAGTGAGTCCTCAAATAGTGCTAGAGTCTCTAGAACTTGATTTGTTATTATTTTGAGACCACATTATCGAATACAAGCATAAAAATGATTAAGACAATTTAGGATTAACCACTTGTTCCCTTTTCTTTCTGCATTCACCCTTTTATCCATTTAGTGAGCCTTATAGAGCCTACAAGAACCCTATTTTCTTTATTATAATCTCATGTTTAGCTAGCTAATGAAGTCTAGTCCCTTAAAATAATTGATCATGTTTGCTTTGGGATGAGATTTGGTTTCTACAATTACAAAGGGTTGTTTCATGAAATTAATGAGAAGTTTTCAATGTGGGGTTGAGTGTTTTATTCTTTGGGTGGGAATGAGAGAATATTATTTGATTAATTGTTTGATTTTTGAATTGTTACTTTGTGTGATTTTATAATAACTGTGATTTTATAATAACTCTTTTTTCTTCCTGTCAAAATACAAAAAATCAAAAAAGAAATAAAAATAAAAAAGTTCCAAGAAATAAAAGATGAAGAAGATGATGTATTTTTTTTATCAAGACAATTCAATTAAATTCTATTTTGCAAAAGATATCAAGTACGGACCTAAAATTTCTATTGTTTTTAAGGTCCATGGGAGTGAGATTATGTTTTGAGTGTGAGATTTGTTCTTTATTGAGAGATATGTGAGTTTCATTTGAGAGAGTATTTAGTAAACATGATTAATTATTTTATAGTCCACTAGCCTGAAAACACCTACCCTCTACCAAGGCCCCATTACAACAAAAAAAAAAGACCTTTTGATTTGTGTTTGTATTTGAATTTAAGTGGTGGAAATGCGATTTATTCTCAAGTTTATGATAGACTTTTAGACTATTTGTTGGATGATGAGAGCATCCACTAACTTTTAAACACTTGGAATGAGGGATACATTGTGTAAAACTTGATAAATGATTTTTTTTTTTTTTTTGGTTTGTGGATGGATAATCTTTAATGCATTTGATTTAGGGGTTGTTATAATTAAATAAGTATGCTAGAACATACTTTTTGCAAGTTTGAGAATTAATAAATTTTTAGCATAAGCTTGATTAATTTGATTTGTTATGATACCGATGAGGGGATGAAATATATTTATGAGTCAATTGTGTTAGTCTTTATGTGTTTTGTGCTTAGTGTTTTTCTTGTTTTATTTTGAGTTTTTTGTTCGTATTTTTTTCGTTAGCTTAGTATTTTTGCTTAGGGACGAATAAAATGTAAAGTGTGAAGAAATTTGATAATTCTTTATTTTAGTATTTTTAGGGTTAGTTTTATTGCTAATTGAGTATAATTTGGAAAAAAAAAATGATATCTCACTTTTGGCTTGTATTTTGTGAATTTATAGGAATTTCTGAAAATTGGAGTTGATTGATGAAATATGAGAGTTTTTTGAATAAAATTGTGTAGTTTTAGAAGTTCAGGGATCAAACAGAAATTTAAAGTTTAGAGATCGGTTTTGATATTTTTCAGACAAAATTTTAGTCATTTCCCAATTCAATTGAGAAAGAGTTCGTGCAGTATTAGGAAAGCTCATTGGGTCCTATCCTAAAGAAGGGTTTACTATTATTTTTTTCCTAAATGGTGGAGTATATTTTTTCCTATTTTGAAAGCGAGTAAGGGAGTATTAATAGGAGGAGGAGAACTCCAACGAGGGGAGTAGTTTTGTTTTGTTTTTCTTTTTCTAGAGATAAAAAGAGGAAAGAGGAGAATTATTGGTCATGTATCAAGGTTGAAGAGAATTAGAGGCTACAAGAGTTTTTTTACGAAAAACTTTTTTATTTTATTTTCTCTTTGTGCTGATGTTGGCCAGTAATTCTGTTATGAGCTAAATTATTTAGACACTTAGGTATAATGAACCCTAAGATAAGTTTAGAATTGTGATTTTCTTTAGATAATACAATTTTTTCATTATTTTATGGAATTCAATTGTGTTTGCTCTTTATCTTCTTGAATTGATATGTTTGAAATATTGATTTTTATTTTATAATTCTTTAAACTTAGATTGAAAAATCAAGTTATTGAATAGATATAACACAATTGAAAGGAATTGCATGTAACCCTAGAGATAGGATAACATAAATTCTCTTGATTAGGGTTAGACCTAATAGTAAAATTCAATGGAACTATAATGCGATTTTGAGGGGTTTTAATTAGGAAGAGATTCTAATTAATCAACATAGAATTAAATGTTAGTTATCTTGAGAAGGATTTTAATATACTAGAGGAATTTTTGTAGTTTCATAAATATTGAATTAAATTGTATTATTGGAAAATTAAATTCTTAACAAGTCTTAAAGTGATTCAATACTTGAGTGTCGTTTGTTATATTGATTACTTTTTTCCTACTAGTTTATACTTTCATTATTCTAGTTTGTCAAATTAATTTATTTTAGTTTTTAATTAGTTAATTAATTTACTTAAATTTACTGGTTAAATAATAGAAAAAAAGCTAATAATAATATTTTTAGTCCTTGAGCTAATACTAGTACTTCTATGCTATACTATATTCGATAGGTGCATTTGTCTATTTGATCTATAAGTATTAGTCTCGGATCGTATCAATATACAAATCCTCAAGTATTGCAATCAGTAAAAATTTTTCAAAAATCACTGAATGAGAAGCTTTTTTTGTTCTTAATCTATTTTAGGAATAATTATATGATTGTTCAACTCAACGGTTAAGCAAAAAGATCAAAGGCCTAAAATAAAGAATCATTAGCATTCAAAATCTCAAAAATTTCAAAAATGATAAAATAATTCTTAGAGCTTTAGAAACAATCACTACATATACGAATATTTTATATGATATGTTATATTACATGTATCAATTTTTTAAAAATAGGTTTCTCTCTTTTATTAATGTCTTTACATATTTTCAACACTAGATAGTTGCATATACTAATTTTTCAAAAGTATGCCTATTTCTTTTATCAAACAAAATGTTTAGATTAGATATGATCTATTAATTAATTATTAATATTGTGCATACTTTACATTAAGCATAAATAAGTCTAATAATTTTGTAACTGCACATCTATTAAATTATAATCTGTGTATCTAGATAAAATTCATTTAATTTCAATATTATAACTATACTTTAATTGAAAAATCAAATAATTCTTAAATTTCATTTAGGATCAGTTTGAATGTCAAATTGACTTTGGAATTGAAATTGGACCAAAGAATTGTAATTCTACTATTTGAATAATCCATTCATAATAAAAATGATAATTCTACATCAATTCTATAGAATTCGCAATATTAAATATAGTATATTTTTAAATTCTTAACCTAATTCATAAAAATTAGAATTCTAAATCACTAAAAAAATTGTAATTAAGCCAAACCAAACTAAATCAAACTAAACCAAACCAAATTAAATCTAACTGAAATAAATTAAATCAAATTAAATTGAACCAAAATCAAATTGAAAAGTTAAATGTTAAAAATACAATCTAAAAATCAAACCAAATTGAATCAAATTGAATTGAACTAAAAAATAAAACTTTGAAAATACAAATTAAATCAAACCCAATTAATTTATAAACTAAATTGAATTAAAACCGAATAAATTTAGTTTGATTTAGTTATAAATAATAGTTCTTATAATATATATTTTAAATATTTTAATACAAATACTATTTATTTATTTATTTTTAATATAAATAAGAAATTTTAAATAGAGTCAAACCATCTTGGTTTTATTTAATATAAATTTAATTTATTTTGGTTTGATTTTAAATACATTCGAATTAATTTAATTGAAATTTTTATCTAAAAATCAAATCAAATCAAATTCACCGATTTTTTTAAATGAAACTTAACCAAACTAAATTCATTAGCTTTTTTTTTTAAAAAAAAGAAATCAAACCAAACCAAACCAAATTAAATTTATAGTAAAAAAATGTTGGATTAATTTTACATAAATCTCTTTTCTAAATTATAACTTTTAAAATAATTTTAATTTAATTATCATAAAAAATTACAATTGCCAATTTAAGTTAAATTATTTAAAGTTAAAATATTATTTTTACATATTTTTACCTCTTTATATATTTTATGATTACCTCCTTATAAAGTAATTTAAGTTACCTCTTTTCTAAATTATATTTTATGATTATTTTTACATATTTTAACCTTTAATCCAAACACTAGAATTATAAAATTTTATTCTAGTTTAATTCCAGTTGTGATCATCTAGTTCATATTCTTCCTGCACACACACACACTACGAATAAAGACTCCAACTTATAGGTTCTTTTTATTCCAAGGTCGTGCTTCATAGGGGGTCAATAAAAGTTAACAATGAAGACGGTTAACTGTTAGCCTCCCTTCCTCCTTTTAGTGTATTTCTGTTAACATACTTTTTATTAAGTTAAAAAGAAGAAAAGATGATGAATAATAATAATAAAATTTTTTTCCTATATTGTATTAGCATGAATATAAATAATATAAATTAGGTATCATAAAAAATAAATAAATATTATTAATATAATGATATAAAATATTATTAATATAATATTTATTAATAATATAAAATAATTATTAATGTAAATATTATTAAAATGTTAATATTATACAATTTTAATAGTATAATAATTATTACTAATATATCAAAAATATTAATATAATATGATTATTCTAAAAGTAACATTAATATACAAATAAAAATTATTAATAATATAGTAATTATTAATAACATATAAATATTATAACAATATATTACATTGAAACTAAAATATTGTTATGAAAATAATTATAATCACCATGTCATTGTTAATATTATTAAATAATATTAACTGAATATCAATATAAATAATTATAGTATTAATCTTATAATAGTAATAAACACAGTTAACTATTACTTTGTAACATTTTGTTCCCCTTCTTTGCTTTCTTTGTTATTATACCTTTATTGTTACTCTTATAATTATTAACCTCGTTCCTATAACTATTAACTTCATTTTTTTTTTAATCTCTACCAAATGTGTCCTAAAAAGTACCAGCCTTTTTCCCTATTTAACATTTGACGGAGCAGCTGTTAACAATTAAAGCTAGACAATTAAAACTGAAACATTTATTAGGGTCTGATTGACTTCATTTTGAAGTTTGGGGAGTTGAAATTACTTTTGGATTACAGAAAGGGCCAATTTGACTCTAGGCCTTGATTGTTGTGCAAATGACGAGGAGATAAAACTCACTTTCCAACTTCTTAAGGACAACTTTTATAAAAAATTTTCCAAAATTGCTATTTGCAGTCTACACGTGTACCATCTTTTTATCACCTTACATAGCGTATTGATCCGTTTATTAATTTATCTTTCCTTTTCTTTTAGTTTTGATAATGATAGATTCTTATGTTTTCCTCCTCACATGTTATAATATTAATATGTTTTCACCAAACTATCCCTCACTCTATTTTTAGTTTGACTACTCATTGAATTGCCACAGAAATTGGGAAATCGAATTGATTGGTACAATCATTAAAAGTGAATGAGATTAGTAATTGATTCAATTTAATTCAAATTGATTTTTAATATTATTTTAATATAATTAATTATTATAAATATATTTATAATATTTTTTAATATTTAAAATTATTTTAATAATATTTTTTAAATTTTATTTATTATTAAACTAATTAAATCAAATAAATTAAATTGGTTGAATCAGCCGAACTAAAAACCAGTTAACTAAAAACATGAGATGCTACCCAGAAAAAATTATCAGGGCAGATAGCATTATTCTTCTAAATAGCGAAAAAATAATTTTAACAAGATTGAAATATCATTCATTACTAAAACAACATAACTATAAATATGATAATATTCTCCGATTCTGGGAGATTAACCATCTAATCAACAAGCATTGAATAATAACTTGTAGATTGATTACCTAAAAACATCTTTAAAGACTCATGTCGAATGCAGATCTTACAAGAGCTGAAAAACTTTAGGAAATATATCTTTATATACCTTAATTGAAGGAACATCACTGAGGTGCCAAGATTAGCTAGTCCTTTTAGGTTTCAAATACACGCTCAAACTGCTTTTTCTTTATACTATAGTATACATATATTAATAATTACTTGGGCAAATCATCAAAAAATATTTCTTCAGAAATTATTCAATCATATTCATGCTTCCATGGCCTAGTTTTGTCATAGCCAATAGTTTTTATCCATAGTAATTAATTTTTTTTATCAAAAATTTACATCAACTTAAATCAGTAAACATTTTCACGCTTGAAATTAACAAGCAAATTATGCTTGTCATGCAAATTTTGGAATAGGTTCAAAGATTACCCTAATTTTCTTGTCACTAAATTATGCTTACACTGAGCAAGCTGAATCTTAGCTCATTGACAAATGAAATATATACGAGACTCGATTACTTATTTTCCAATTATGTTTCAATTGCTTTTGTCAACGTACTTCACATATCCACTATCACTTTCTTTTAGTTTGGAGAACTACTTTTCAATCATATGCCTTGAGCAAGCATTATAGCTTTTCTGATTATTGCTTTCTCTTTTGGCAAACCTTTAGAAATATTCTTCTTTCTTTCCCTTTAATCATGAAATTAAATAACAGGCCATTACATAACATAATAGCCATTGTACAATGGTATTTTTACCTTCTATTACGGTTATAACTATTATTTAACGGCGAAAATTTTTTTGCAATCCATAATAACCATAATAGTTGTTATGTAATGGTAAGGTCGTTATATAATGGCGATGGCCATTACATAACAAAGCATATATTTTTTTTCTTTTCCTCTTTTATTTCTGCTTCTTCCATTTTATTTGTGCCAAATCAAAACTCAATCAGTTTACCTTTCAAAAATTATTCATAGATTAACTAAAAAAAATTAAAGAGTAAAATTTATGCTTAGTAGTTAGTTATAAATCATAGTTTAAGTGATTTATGAAAATATTTCATAGTTTACAATATTTTGCATAAAAATTATGTGCAATTTACCATTACCATTACTTTATAGTCATGATAGTCTCGTTACAATTACACACGACTGCAAACGTGATATTGACAATGAATAGGGTTTGAACTTTGATCAATGAGTCGACTTGATGGGAAGGAGAGTTCAAGTTCTTGAATTTGCAGTTTGATGAAAGCTTCATTGCAGGCCTTATATAAGCGAATATATTTACAGTTTCCAACTCAAGCCCATTACTTTTGAAACTTAAGTGAAGGATAGTTAAATGAGGAGATGTAATTTGAACACTTAAAAACACAAAGTGAGGATATAAAGATAGATGAAGATGGATTGATTGAAGCATTATGAGCAAAACAAACACAAGTTCTAAAGCAAGTTAGGCTGGCTATGGTGATAGCAATGCTATTCCTTTAAGAGCCTAAGTCCAATCATAAGAACTCATAAACGAGATTAGCATAAATACAAAACAATGCATAAAAGTAAAATTCCAAAGCTCAAATCTTAAATCTCAAATAAAGTACAAACTCTTGATAGATTCAAATATCAAAAATACAAACTTTGAAGTGTTAATATAAGAAAAGCAAGTAAGTCTATAGTAAGAAAGTAAATATAAACTAATGTAAGCTTGAACTAGAGATAGAAAATAATAAGAGATGCGTTCTTGTATTGAGCCTTCTCTATCTCTCCAGTAAGCTATTTATAAGCAAAATGTTGCCATTCGGCATAATTCCTAATAAGAATCATAGGACCATAAAATGTGAATTATGTTCCTTTATCATTGGTGATTAATGCCATGTGATATGAGAATGTTGCTTTTAATGTATAAATGTCACATTATTCTTATCACGTCATGACTATAATAAACATCACTTAGTAGCATTCAATGTGTGTCATCATGGCTTGCTTTATTAACATGAGCACATTTTATTGATTACCATCGGTTTTGTATTAACATGTCATGACTATGATGAGTACGACGTGGATGTTTCCAAGTATCTTAGCACCAAGTAATGTGTAAAAAGAGCATTTCCTTTTTATGAACCTAGATAGATGTTTTGTTAATTTTTCAACTTCAAAAGATGAGTCTAGCCTTTCTTTGGTAAGTTTAGAGTTTGTAAATACTACAAGTTTAAGTTCTTTCATAAAAATTTTTAATCTATCCTTTAAAGTTTTTATTTTTTGAACTTAATTTTTATATATTTTATCAAAACTGGTTGATTTCAACCCAAAATCCAAATTGGCTAGAAATTCAAATTAAAACTGGGACCAACCCATTTCTAAACAGTAACTGTACTAGGTTACTCTAATTTGGTTAAGGTTTCTCTAGACTTAGATACAAAACCAATGGTTTCAAAATCAAAATTGTTGATTGGGGAATCATGGCTAGGTTTAAAATTACATACCCCGACTTACATTACAATGGAGTGTAAAGAATTGAGACCTTTTTATCCTCAAAGAAGAATTGGAAGATCTCCCTCACCTTCCTTGCCTTGCCTTCCTATCCTTAGCCTTAAGGTTTAGAGTTTAATGTATGTAGTATTGAGCTCATCAACATGGTTTTCTCATAATTCCATAGAAAATTCTTCCTATAGGGCATGTGGGTGCTCAATACATTGAACAAGTAAAACAAGTCATACAAAAACAAAATAGGTGAATAACCATCGTAAAATATGGGTTATCATAGTTTGGAGGTAAATTCTATAAACTTTTCTCTTTTACATTAGAAATATTAAAGGGATAAAAGTCTATAGAATCTAAATCTTGATCACCTATGTTACAAGGAAACACTTAAGGATTAAGCTACGAGTGCAACGAAAGTAAAGTCCATACACCATCTACAGGATTTGAGCATTAAGTCCATACACCATCCACAGGATTTGAGCATTCACCTATTAGCTATGCTAACTCATTAATAGAAGCTCATGCATATGCAATGAGGGTTTATCACCCATACCAATATTTGAAGTATGTACTCTTAGGTACTTCAGTGGACAAGACTCGATCGAGCTTTTAGCTAAGGCAAAGTGGTACTAGTAAAAACAAGACTTCAAGCTTTTGCCCAAGGCAATGTTGCAATAATGTTGGAGAATCTTAGATTCTTTGACTTTCTACAAGATTGTCTATGGTTGTGAATATATAGTTGTGTTTCTTTGCCTATGGCTAAAAAATAGCAAATTGACAGTTGTGTTGATTCTAGTCTTCCTAATTTATTTAGTCAATGATTGATTAATAAGTGTACTCCATTTGTGATCAAGTATAAATAAGAACTTTAGTTTTTTGCTCATGGTGTCAGTGCCTCTCTATAGCTATTCCACACCCTTCTCTAAATCTTAAGTGCAAGTTGTTAAACTCTTCTCAATCCTTCTTTAGGATTTTCTCTTGTCTTTGTTTTATTTGTCTCTCATCATGTCGAGAAATTCATCTAAGAATCAACCTATAGTTACTGGTACCAGTATTGAGGCTAACCAAGGTGAGATGCTAATTGAATCAAAAGGAGAATTGCATAACATTCAATCTTCTTATCAACTCCATGATCAAAATTTTCTTCAATGGTCTTAAGTTGTTAAAACCTTTCTCAAAGGAAAGGCAAAATTGAGTCATTTGATGTTAATAGGATCTACTGCTGAGGAGGCCACGTTTATGAAATGGGATGAAGAAGATTCCATGCTCATATCAAAGTAATGGAATTCCATAACACCTGAAGTGACTTGAACTTGCATGTTCCTCATAATTGCTATGGAAGTTTGGGAAATTATTCTCCAACCATATTAAAAAATGTAAGATGTTATGAGGATCTATGAGATTCGAACTAAAATCAATACCATAGAGTAAGGCAACCTTTCACCATTGAGTAATATGGTATTATGAAAGGCTTATGGCTTGAGTTGGATTATTATCAAAACTTTAAAATAAAGAGTAAAGATGTTATTGTGTTGTAAAAGTTCAAGGAAAGGGAAAAAATCTTTGAATTTCTTGTAGGTCTTAATATGGATTTTGATCAAGTTCAAGTCTAAGTTCTCCAAAAAGTTCTCCTATCTCTTGAGGGTGTTTTCTTAATAATAAGCGCTAAAGAGAGTTGCGAGGAGTGATGCTTGACAATCCTATCAATGAAGAATCAATCACAAATTCGACAAAGGTAGAGGGGACTAGTAGGAATGAGAGGCAGTCCAATTGTGAAAAGGTCTAGTGCACTTACTATAATAAGGCACATCACACCAAAGATACCTACTGGAAACTCCATGGAAGCCTCCAAATGTTCAAACTAAGGAAGGTAATCATGGAGGATAACTTTGAGGACAAGCCCACATGACGAATGTTGAAGTTATTCCTAATGAAAGACCAAACCGAGATAGACTGGGAACTCTTATAGAAGAGATAAAAAAGCTAAAATCCATGCTAAACTTAGTTGGGAAAACTAACAACTTATGTTCTCTAGCTCAAATAGGTAAGTTCTGTAATTCTTATGCTCTTAGTGCTTCCTTTCCCATCCCAAATAACATTTGATCAAACATTCGAGTGCTATCACATCAGTTTTTTACATCATATAAGCCTTGTCTTAGCAATAGAAAAATGAATATTGTACTACTATTGCAAGTCAAGAAACCATTCCTCTTTGTTCCAAAATTGTGTTAAAAAATGTTCTACATGTTCATAAGTTAGCTATGAATCTTTTATTTGTAAAACAAGCTATATGGGATTTGAATTGTTTAGTGATTTTCTATCCTACACATTGTGTTTTCTAAAACCGAGTCCTAAGGAAGATGCTTAGACTTGCTAAAGAAAGAAATAAGCACTATATCCTTGCTCCTAAAGAAGATAGTAACTATTCCCTTTCAAAATCCTATCTATCTAGTTATTCTACCAATAAAGAGGACATTTTGCTCCACCATTATCGTTTTGTGCATCCACCATTTAGTTTTCTTAAGACTATATTTTGATCAGTGTTCAAAAATATTGAAATGAGGAATTTACATTATGATGTTTGTGAATTTGCTAAACACAAACTTTCTTCTTATCCTTTGAGTAATACTAGATATATTCATTACTCATCTTGTGTTAATACATTTCAACAAAATGGGGTAGCCAAGCAGAAAAATAAACATCTCTTAGAAGTTAACTCTTATTTCAAAATAATCTCCCTAAATCCTATTATAGGGAGTTGATTCTCACTACAACTCATTTGATAAATAAGACATCTTCCAAAATTTTTAGTTTCAAGAGTTCTATGAGTGTGTTTCTGTTGAAGCAATTGCTGGATATTGGTTGATGAAGTTGTTGCTACTTTTTGAGCAAGGAGTAACTAGTGCTATCATTTTGATATTTTTGTATTATTAAACCTTAGTTTATTAGCTTTTGTTTGATATTTTATTGTAAAATCAAATGTATGGTTTTGCTTGACTTAAGCAAAGATTCAAGGAAGATGAATCTAGCTTAAATCAAAGAAAAGCAAATAGTTGTTAAGAGTAGTTGATTGACCATACTTTTGTAAACATTATATATATCAATAAAAGAATGGAGTTGTTATGCACTTTCCCATATTTTATTCTTCTTTATTGCTTATTGTTCTTCAATTTACTTACTCTTTAAGTTTGGAAAATATTCATTAAATGGTATCAGAGCTTTATTGATCATAAATGGTGTAAAAAAAGAGAAAACCAGCTTGTAAAAAGAGAGAAACCTAATAAGTTTAACCCCTATCAGAACACCCTAAAAACACCAAATCTCAGTCATGGCTTCCATAATATTTTCAAGAGCAATTCCAATATTTACTAGTGAAAATTATCAAATTTGGATTGTGGAAATGAAAATCTACATGAGAGCAATTGATCTTTGGGAGGTTGTCGAAATAGGGAAGGAACCAAATCCTCTCTTTGAAAATCCAACACTAAACCAAATCAAGCATCACTCTGAGAAGGTTGCTAAGAGATATAAAGTTCTCTCTTGCTTACACTCAATTATAAGTGATGTGATCTTTACTAGAATCATGGCTTGTGACACTGCTAAGCAAGCATGGGACAAGCTAAAGGAGGATTTTTAGGGTAGTGAGAAGATCAACCAAATGCAGGTGTTCAACTTAAGGAAAGAGTTTGAATTGTTGAGAATGAAGGAATCTAATATTATCAAAGTTTACATTGATAGGGTTTTGAAGGTTGTTAATCAAATTATATTGCTTGGAGAGGATCTTTCTTAAAAGAGAATTGTTGAAAAAGTGATGGTGACTCTTCCAAAGAGATTTGAAGTTAAGATCTCCTCTATTGAAGACTCTTGGAACTTAGCATAACTCGCTCTCATTGCGCTTTCCAATGCTTTACAAGCCGTTAAGCAAAGAAAGGATTTTCAAGAAGAACAAAACTTTGATAATGCTTTATTAGCAAATTAAGAGGTGAAAGCTTAATCAAGTGCTAGTAGTAACAAACAGGTGGAGGTAGATACAAGGGAAGAAAAAGGAAGTTCCCTTTTTGTCCTCACTGCAACAAGATGTCACACATTGAGATTTTTTGTTGGTATAGACCTAGTGTGCAATGCAAGTCCTGCAAGCAATTTGGTCATGTGGAGAAAGTATGCAAAGCAAGGCAATGTCAATAAAGCTCGACCTCAACAAGCTCAAGTTGGTGACAACTTTGAACCTCAAGAAGAAAAGTTCTTTATGGCATTGATTCATGAAGAATGTCATGTTACAGTAACAACTCATGTATTTGGCTAATTGATAATGGATGCACACACCATATGTCGAATGATTTGAAGATTTTTCAAGGCCCTTGATAGAAGCTACTACTCAAAAGTGAGAATTGGAGATGGAAACTTGCTAGAGATGATGGAAAAAGAATTGTCATTGTGAACACTCTCTTAGGTACAAAAATAATAATTGATATCTTATTTATGCATCAAATTAGTCATAATCTGTTGATTGTGGGTCAGTTGGTAGATAATGATTATTTCTTATTCTTTAGAAACAAAAAAGTGTGAAATTTATGATCTCGTAGGTAAATGTTAATTCTTAATCAACACGTCTAAAGGAATTTCTTGATTGAATGGGAAAACATTAAGATTCAAGCTTACACTAGTAGTGTTGATAAATCCACTCTTTGGCACAAAAGCTAAGACACCTTAATTATGCTTTAATTGTTAATATGCAAAAGAAGAACACAGTTCTTGATTTGCCTACTATTAGTGATCCTAGTGAAGTGTGTGGAGTGTGTTAGTGTAGCAAACAAACCAAACTTCCTTTTCAAGCTGATCAAGCATGAAGAGCAAGTGAGAAGCTTCAATTGGTGCACACTGATATGTGTGGTCCTATGCATAATTCCTCATTATCTGGTAGCAAATACTTCTTGATTTTTATAATGATTTCAGTAGGTTTTGTTAAGTGTTCTTCCTAAAGCAAAAGTTAGAGATTCTTGATTCCTTCATCACAAGATTGCAGTTGAGAATTCTTACTTCAAACAAATCAAGTAGATAATGGATTTGAGTACACTTCTCAATAATTTGAGAGTTATTTGCAAAAGTTTGACATTGATCATCAACTCACTATTACTTATACTCCTTAGCAAAATGGAGTTAGTAAAAGGAAGAACAAATCCATCATGAATATGGCTAGGTGTTTGATGTTTAAGAAGGGTATACTTAAGGAATTTTAAATTGAGGTTGTCAATATTATTGTATATTAGATTAACATATTGACTACCAAGGCAAGGCAAAACCATTTAAACCATGGTTTAGTGTTAAACCTACCATGAGCCATCTTTTGGTGTTTGGGTGTTTGTGTTATGTTGATGTTCCTTATGCAGAGAGAGATAAATTGAGCCATAAAGTTAATGTTGGAGTAATGATGGGGTATAACAACAATTCTAAAGCTTATAGTGTTGGAAGTGAAAACAAAGAAGATTGATATTGCAAGGAGTGTCAAGTTTGATGAGGATGCTTATTGGGATTAGGAAAGAGATGTTGATGTTAACAAAATTTCAATTGTAGGTGTTTTACCCTAAGAAGAAACACCTAGTGATGATGAATCAGACTTAAATGAAACACTTGCTATGAGAGGAATTAGAACTCTTCAAGACATCTATGATAAATGCAATATAACATCATTGGAACCTCAAAACTTGAGTGATGCTATTAACTCTCCATAATGGAAGGTAGCAATGAAGGAGGAGCTAAAGATGATTGAGAAAAATAATACTTGGTAACTAGTGGCTAAGCTAGAAGGAAAGAATATCATTGATGTGAAATGGGTCTTTAGGGTCAAGCTTAATCTGGATGGATCAATCAGTAAGCACAAAAAAAGGTTAGTTATGAAGGGTTATGCTAAAAAAGCTAGGATTGACTTCACTGGAACATTTACTCAATTTGCTAAGTTTGACACCATTAGGTCGTTGCTTTCAATTGCAACTCACAATAGTTGAAATGTCTTCTTACTAGATGTCAAGTCAGCAATCCTTAATGATGAGCTAGAAAAGGAGATTTATATTGATTAACCACAAGGTTTTGAGATTATAGAGCTTGAAGATAACACATATTTGTTGAAAAAGGCTTTGTATGGCTTGAAATAGGCTCCTAAAGCCTAGTATAACGAATTGACATGCATATGACAAGTTTGGGATTTGAAAGGAGTTGTATGAAGGAACTCTTTATGTCAAGCAATTTTAAAAGCAAATTTTAATTGTTTCTCTCTATAATTATGACTTGTTTGCCATTGATAGCAGTCCAAATATCATGGTTCAGTTTAAGGAGGAGATGAAGGTGAATGAATGACTTGGGGCATCTTTGTTATTTCTCAGGAATTAAAGTACTGCAAAATTGTCATGGCATCTTCATACATCAAAAGAAGTATGCTCAACTGATCCTGGAGAAGTCCGCAATGTCAAATTGCAAACCTGTTCCCACACCATCAATAAAAGGTGAAAAATTAAAGATGATGCTGAGAAGGTGGATGCTGGAATTTATAGAATTTGATTGGAAGTTTGTTATATTTATTAGTCACTAGAGTTGATATCATGTTTTACAACCAACATGCTTTCAGAGTTTATGCATTCTCAAAGCCCGGTTCATTTTGCTACAACCAAGAAAATCCTAAGATATGTCAAAAGAACAACAAATTACGGTATGTTATGTAAGATTTCTTGTCACTCAAAGTTGCTTGTTTTTACTAATAGTGATTGGGTTAGATCCAAGGATGATATGAAGAGCACATCAAGGTATTGTTTTTTTGTTGGTTCCAAAACAGTTAGTTGGAATAATAAGAAACAAAGTATTATAGCTCAATCCATAGTCGAGGCAAATTCTATGGCAACTGCTGCTATTGCTATAAACTAAGTTTTATGGCTTAAGAAAGTTCTTGTTGATTTGGGAGATGATGAGAATGAAGCTATAAAGGCGTTATGTGATAACCAATCTATTGTCGCAATGGCCAAAAATCCTTTTTTCTTTTTTTTGCAAGACCAACCACATCAAATCAAGTATTACTTTTTGAGAGAAGTTCAAAGAGAAGGAGATATCAAACTTAGACATTGTAGGTTTGAGGATTAAGTTGCTAACATTTTGATAAAAGCCTTACCCAAAACAAGATTTGAAGAAATACGAAAGATAGAAATGCAATCTAACACTTATGTCAATAAGGAGTGTTAAAGTAATTGTTGGATATTGGTTGATGAATCTAATGCTACTATATGGAATGATAGCAAGTGTCATAATTTTGATAGTTTTATATTGTTAAACCTTAGTTTAACAACGTTTGTTTGATATTTTATTATAAAATCAAATGTAGGATTTTGCTTGACTTAATCAAAGATTCAAGGAAGGCAAATCTTACTTAAATCAAGGAAAAAAAAATAGTTGCTAAGAGTAGTTGATTAACCATACTTTTTTTAACTTTTGTAAACATTATATGTACCAATGAAAGAATGGAGTTTTTATGTTTTTTTTCCATGTTTTCTTCTTATTTGTTGCTTATTGTTCTTCAATTTACTTACTCTTTAAGTTTGAAAAATATTCATTAGTTTTACAAGCATTACCTTAATTCACAAATAGCTTCCACATTAACCCTAAAAGTTTTTGGATGTGTTTGGATGCATGGTTTTTGTTCTCATAACAATAATCGAGGAAATCTTGATCAGAGAGCATTAAAATGCATATGTATTAGTTATTCTAACATTAGAAAAGGGCATGAATATCATCATACTACTTCTTGAATATTCTTTATTTCAATGAATGTTATCTTTATTGAAAAACAACCTTTCTATTTAGGTTCTCATCTTTAAGGGGAGAGTGTGAGTAAAGATAAAGAACATGAGCTATTTTTCCTTGACTTACAACCTACTATTCAACGTAAGACCATGATCTCATCAATTTTGCCTATTGTACCCGAATAGCCCCTTGATCAAGACCAACTTGCACTAGAATCTTCCCTTGATCAACCACATCACCGACATACTAACTCATCAGAATCAACCCCAAATATACCCTTAGTTGCTGAAAAACCTATCCTAGTGTACTAAAGGAGACGAAAGCCTACTTCTACCTAATTACAAGATCAAGATTCAACTTCGAACCTAGGTATGCACTAAACAAGACCCATGCCACTCTACCATGTGTATGAAAAAAACCAGTATTCCCTTTGTACAGAAGAAGTTTTTTACCATCAGCTCCGTTCAAAGAATTCTAGAGGCATATGTGCCAACAAAATAAGATAATTCCAAAAGAGATATGCCCCATCTATCTGAAGATGCTCCATGGGATTACCTTCCATTCATATATTGAGCAAATTTAATGGCATGAAAGAAAAATGGATTGAGTTAGCCTCTCCCCCATGTCTCCAAAGTGACCTCACCAATAGATATTACATTATGGATTCTAATTCCCAAAATCCTTATGAGTTGTATAACTATTTCATGAAACATGAGCTAGAACCCACAGGGTCCATCAATAATGAAGATTCAAGTACATGAACCTGCCTCCTTCCCATGAACTATTAATTAAGTAAACAACTATATTGTTTGCTTTTGCTTTTGCTTTTACGAGTGGAATGGCCTTGTAAAAGATAACATTCCTTATTATCTTGTAGAGTTTGGCATGCTTATATCCCTCTATTTAAAGAAATCCTCCTCAGTCTTCCAGGACAAAAGATCTTCTATAAAAAACCCTCTCTTGTGAAATAAACAAATGACTTTCTAAATACCTCATGTGCCAAAGGTTCTTTTATTAATTAATTCTTCTATCCCACGATCCACTCCTCTGATTTGGTTATTCCATATTATGATCACTAAGAGGACATGCACTATGAAAAGGACTTAGAGTGTCTGAAAGTTTGATGTTAGTCATACTTGTGATTATAACATATGCATAATTGGTATCATAGCCTAATGTGTGTTTTTATTGCATAAGAAGTAATTAATAAAGAACTGGAGGCAACCTTGCAACTATGGAATCCTTTCATGAACAACCTTGGTCTTTCTAAACCACTCTTTCTACTCCTCTTACTGTTACTATTCCTCCTCCTTTAACCTTCAAATGCACCTCTTCTTCTAAAATAGATTACCTTTATGAGCTACGCTATGTTCTTGACACCCAAAAAATCCAAGATACTAATATACATTTCCTTAACCCTTATGATGTTTTCTCAAAGAAAAAAGGTTCATCGACTCGTTCCATTCGAACTATCATCAGACATCCTTCCAAACCCATTAAAGAATATGTACAGTCACTAGCCTTTGCTAGTGTAATATTCTAGCCTCAAGAGAAGAACAGTTTACTAGTTTGGAGATCCCTCCATAATTTGTACACCAATTGCTTTCTCAAAAGTACACTCATATTCACTTCGAAGTGATAAGACTTGCCTTCTCTTACCATGGGAGAAAAAGGTCACCGATTTTTGCTAGGATTGCACTACTGGATACCAGGTATTTGGGCTATCAACATGTAGTGTTAAGAATGGTGAAAACATCTCTGAATGCAGGCTCAACCATGTTTACTTTCTTTCCTAATTTTAATATTTCCCTCATAAATCCATGTCATTTCTACCTTAAAAGTCCAACTTCAGATTATAGGGCATCTCAAGTAGCATCGACCACTATTGTTACTCTTCACTAGCAAATTATCTATAGGATCCAAAACCATGCTATAGATCTAGCTTTGCGCCATTTTGATGGTGCCTTGCTCATTATAACAGATCCCAAAATACCCCGACTTGCATCCATATCCCTAAATAATTCTCCAGAAAATAGCTTCTTGAACTCTTAGTTGAAAAATGGGTAACGAGTTATGAAAAGCTTTATGAAAACAACCAACGAATTCAATCTAACCTATTTTTGAAAGAAAAACATATGGTATTGTAGAAATCATATTTATAAAATCCTCTTCTCTTTCTTCTACAACACCCTCAACTTTTTCTACTCAGTTTATGATGAGCTCTTACCATTCAGAAACAGATGTCCCCATTGTTTATTTTAGATCTCAGGGACAGCCTGTTTTTGCCTTTAAAAGAAATGCTCATTGTTTCTTTGACACTTGTTATTGTGATGATTGTGTCTTTGATTATGAAACATATGATGAAGAAGAAAAACGGAAAAAAGAAATGTGGTTGTTCTGAGAAGAATTTTAAGAACAAATATGAAGATAGAGATCCTTCTGTTGAAACTCTTAGATAACCCTCTAGCAAGTATGATTACTTGGTTCAGTATGGTCCTTATTTTGTCAAACCCATAACCACCCTATCCCTTCCATTTACACCATCTCCACCTACCTCACCATCTCCAACATCTATAAAATCTTGTGAACCTCAAACCACTCTTTATAAGAGCATCATTATTACCTTCCACATGCTCTATTTCATGAGAACTACTAGAACAAGACCTATGACAATTTACCATGTGTATGAAGAAAACCAATATTTCCTTTATATTGAAGAGGTTTTTGACCATCAGGTTCAGTTCAAAGAATTTCAGAGGCATATGTACCAATAAAATAAGATAATTCCAAAAGAAATATGGCCTCCTTTCTTTGAAGATGCTTCATGGGATTACCTTCCATCCAAATATCAAGCAAATTTAATGGTTGACAAGAAAAAGTGGATTGAGTCAGCGTCTCCACCATGTCTTCAAAGTGACCTGACCAATAGAGATTACATTTCGAATATTGATTCCCAAGATCCTTATTAGTTGTATGACTATTTCATGAAACACAAACCAGAACCCACATGGTCCATCAATTGTGAAGATTCAAAATATCAGTACATGAACTTGTCTCCTTCCCATGAATTAATAATTAAATAGACAATTGTATTGTTTTCTTTTGCTTTTACGAGTGGAATGGCTTTGTAAAAGATAAGATTCATTCTTATCTTGTAGTGCTTGGTGTGCTTGTATCAATCTATTTAAAGAATCCTCCTCAATCTTGAAGGATAGAAAATCTTCTGTAAAAAACCCTCTTATGAAATAAACAGATGGCTTTCTAAATACCTCATGTGCTAAAAGTTCTTTTATTAATTAATTATTCTATCTCTCAATCCACTCCTTTGATATGGTTATTTCATATTTCGGTCACTAAGAGGACAAACATTGTGAGAAGGACTTGGAGTGTTCGAAAGTTTAGTGCTAGTCATACCTTCTTTCTCACTTTGACTCTTTGGATAGAATTTCCCATAAACACCGTTGTTTTCTCACTAAATTAGATGTCATTCTTATTTCCCAATAAGACACTTTAAGGACGCGAACTAAAAACTTGCCATGAATGAGGAAATGAATGCACCTAATAAAAATCATACATAAAAGATTATTGATCATCCAAAAGAAAAGAAACTTGCAAGATGTAAGTGGGTGTATATAATCAAGTATAAAGCAAATGGATCTTTAGAGAGTTACAAGGTTAGGTTAGTAGCCAAGGAGACACTCAAAACATATAAGGTAGACTATCAAGAGACTTTTGCTCAAATAACTACGATGAATACTGTTCACATTCTTTTATCTTTGGCTGTTAATTTCAATTGTTGTTTGCAACAATTTCATGTTAAAAATGCCTTTTTACATGGTGATGTTGAAGAAGAAACATGTATGAAACCTCCACTAGTTTCAAGAAATGTTTCAAAAATAATCAAGTGTGCATGTTAGAAAGGCACTTTACTAGGGTATGAAATCCCTCCAAGTTTGGTTTGGAAAATTTCCTCAAGTAATGCTTGGTATCGACTACAACCAAAATCAAAGGGATCATACCTTTTTCTTCAAACGCTCAATAGTAGGGAAAATCATAATCTTGATTGTATATGTTGATGATATCATTGTGACCGGTGATGATGATGAGGAAACTCAAAAGCTTAATGCTAGACTTGCAAAAGAATTTCAAATTAAAAAGAGCTTATGAAGCTCAATTATTTTTTAGGGATCAAAATAGCCCAATCTAAAGAAGGTATCTTTGTTTTCCAGCAAAAGTACGTTCTTCATCTCCTACGAGAAATGGGAATGATGGGATGCAAGTCCATTGATACACCAATCAAAACAAAATCACTGATTAAGTGAAACAAGACATGATGAAATTGTTGATAGAGGAAGGTACCAAAAGTTGGTAGGGAAACTAATTTACTTGTCTCACTAATGCCCAAATATTGCATATGTTGCGAGCATGATAAGTCAGTGCATGCATGATCCCGAGAAAGTTCATCTAAAAGTTGTATAGAGTGATTCAATACTTAAAAGCTACCCCTGAGAGAGGAATCATGTTTAGAAAAAGGAGCAAAGATGACGATAAAAGCCTACACGAATGTGGACTATACTAAGTCACTCACAAATTGATGCTTAACCACAAGTTATTGCGCCCTACTTGACGGAAACTTAGTGACTTGAGGAGCAAGAAACAAACAGTGGTGTCTAGATCAAGTGTAGAATCTGAGTTTCATGCAATGCCTGAAGGAGTTTGCAAGCTCTTGTGGATAAAGAAAATTTTTGAAGATCTACAAGTTAAGTGGCATGGACCTATGAAGTTGTATTGTGACAATAATTTTGTTACAAGCATCACCCACAATTCGGTTCAACTTGATACAACAAAACATGTTGAAATGGAACAATACTTCATTAAGGATAAAATTGAAAGTGGATTGATCTGCACTCCTTATGTCCCGACAAACAGTCAAATGACAAACATACTGCACTCCTTATGTCCCTACAAACAGTCCAATGACAAAAATACTACACTTCTTATGTCCCTACAAATAGTCAGATGGAAGACACTTGCAAAACGCTTGGACAACTCAACTTTTTGAGATATTATCAGTAAACTAGGCCTTGGAATGGAAAACATTTATTCTCCAGTTTGAGAGGGAGTGTTGGAGAATCTAGGATTCTTAGACTTTCTAGAAGATTGTATATGGTTGTATAATAACTAGTTGTGTTTCTTTAACTAAAAAATAGTTAATTGACAGTCGTATTTTAATTTAGACTTATTGTAATCCTCCTAATTTATTTATGACTGATTAGTAGGATTTTTTTTTTTCTAAATTTATTTATGACTGATTAGTAGGATTTTTTTTTTTCTAAATTGACTCTGTACGATATTATTGTGCTGTTTATGATCAAATATAGAGAAAATTTTAGTTTTTTGCTGAAATAGTAAAGGAAAGACTTCTTCGCTTACTTTGAGTCAAATCACGAAACTTTCAGGTTCCCTTTGAAGAATAAAAAAAGGTAGTAGATATTAGATCCATTTGTGGTTCATCAAAAAAAAAAAAAAAATTCCACGTATCTATAAATAAAACAACCCACGCATACATGCACGACAAAAGAAAGTAGAGGAGAAAAAAAGATCTGTAGTGATAATTGTGTCTAAGATATAATATTTACTTGAGAATATGTAAAACCAAGCAATCTATCAAATATCTCAATTACGGAAGTTACTCTTTTATTATTTTTGCTAACACGGTGCAGTGTTAGCAATCCATTAGGATGCAATATAATATATCAACATCTTCGATATATATCTCTCAACTATTTGTGTGGTTACTTTGAATTACCCATGTGACTAGGTTGGTTCTACTCACAGAAATTCCTTCTCCTTATCTTGCAGCTGCCGACAATCACTTCAACTTATTCAATAAAAGGTTTTAAACCTGAATCACTTTGAAATTATTCATTGAGAAGGAACAATATAAATATTCAGAGCTAGAAAAGAATTTATCGAACAAACTCACTGTATAAATATTCAGAACTAGACCAGAATTTATCAATCAAATTAATTACCTCATTAGTAAGAACTGAATGAGTGTGGAAGAACTTTATATGGGTTAAGTATTCCATTGGGGTCCAGCAACTTCTTGATGGAAGCCATCACTTGCACCTATTTAAGTGGATTCATAAATGTTAGGCATTTCACAAAGCACACATACTTGAACATACTGAGATATATGCATTAGTTGTGTTCTGCAACCCAAAAAGTACGCACAGTTTCAGGTGACTTGCTGTAAAAAATCTTGTTGGCTTTCATAAGTCCAAGGCCATGCTCTGCACTTATACTTCCACGGTGTTTGGATGTCCACTCATAGACATAGGGTTCAATTTGTGCCAAAATCTGCAATCACTTAAAAAATATAGTAGTCTAAAACACTACAACAGTGAGCACGCAAAAGAACTCCTTTAAGTAGGGTGATGAAAATCACCATATCATCATATTGACGGGCTGAAATATTGAGATGCAAATTCCCATCTCCCAGATGGCCATATCCCACTACTTTGGCTTTTTGAGCTGAGAAATATGACATACATTCAGCACACTAAGTGGGCTGCAGCAAATAATAACCATTTGGCATGCTAATGTTCAATCGATGTACTAAGTTTTAATATTTCCATTGAGCTGGGACTGAGCCGTGAGCTCAGTCCCAGCAACCACCAGGTTGGCTCTATTGTACATAAAACACTTCCTCAAAATTTAGCAAATAGGAAGAATTCATGATAGCTTCACTTACCTAGTCTTATTCGCATTTCCTCAACAAGATTGTACATGCTTTCAACAGGCAATGATAGATCATATTTATATACAGGCCCTGCTCTCATCAATGCTTCTGGTATACCCTATGACCAAAAAAAATATATATATATATTCAAGTAATAGATATTGATATGTACACTCTAGTGTTTTTACCAAATTATCATTGTTGATGATAAAGAATAGTAGCAAAAGAATATGCATTCCTAATATATAAATACGCAATAACAGTCTGGCTCAGATACTAATAGTCAAGTCATTGCAATCCTTTCAGTTTAAGTTATTGACACTTGACACTTTTTTCATACACCAATACATTATAAATTAATGATTGAAAACATAATTAATGGTCAGATAATAACGATGGGATTAGAAGGCCAGCTTTCATGGTAATAAGCCAGAAGCAGCACCAATCAAAGACTAACCGCTTAAGGTTGGGGATGCAACTGGATGATCCATCCCAAGAACCAGCCTAAGGGGAACCACAAATAGGAGCTGTGAAAAAGGAGTTACATTGCTGACTGAATTCAAGAAAAGACCCTTTTTTTTTTTTTTTAACTTAAATGGCTGTTGACAGCTGGCCTTTTTCAGTCTTTTATTTTTCATTTTACTCTCTTAAATCATACATTACGACTAATGGTGGGTTTATTTGCAGATAAATGTAAAGCTCAACCATTAAGAGATGAAGTGTTCATTCATGGACCATAAATGTCACAGAGGAAAACCAATTGAGCTAGAAATGGGAACCTCACGTATACGCCAAAAAGAGGAAGCTTGGTTCATGTCCTGTGCAAGAACTCCATCAGAAATTAAACCAGATTCCATTGAGTGAAGTAGAAATGCCTCAAGCTTCTCTCTGTAAACAATCATAGACATGGATATTTTAGAAAAAAGACATGGAAGTTAATACAAAGGCAATTAATGAAAAAAATTTCAAAGTTGACCATGTTATAAAGCAAGGCAACAAAGGATAGAATTTGGCATTGTAATTGGAGAAAGATCAATAATGATGGAATTTGGTATAACAATTGTTGAAAAGTCAAGAAAAGGTATCAAACAAAGTCAGCATATGAAAATTGCAAAGCCAAGCAGCTTTTGTTGAAGGCACAATATCAATTTTAAAATCTCCTGGCACACAATGGTTGTGCATGGCAGCATCAGGACTGGAGACTACTTAGTTCTCCAGCAGTGCAAAGTGAGACATTTTAACAAGATAATAAGTAAAATATCTTCCATTTCTAATCAGCTTCTTCCAATTCGATTTTGTGAAAAAGTCTAGTATCACAACAATGTTGTCAAATGCCACATGCATCATAACGATTTTGATTGCAACCATACAAAGCGCCCACATTGAACTCAATCTCAATAACATAGAACATTATTTATGATTTTATAAGACTTCTGAAAGAACAAAATGTATTCATGTCACAGAATGACAAAAAGGCAAGAAGAATACTTGTCATAAGATTCATCGCTGCCCGTTGTCTCAATCAGAACATAAAACTTGTGCATTGAGGGAGGCAAAGGATTCCGTACACCTTCTAAATGATTTAGAACCTGCTATACAAAATAGAATAAGTAAGCCCCAACATAAGACGCCAACACAATTTGCATCCCCTTTAAATATAATAAGCATACTTCTGCAGGAAGATATTGAGAAAAAAAAAATCTCTTCATATATTGACATTTTGCTTTTATTAGTTAACCCATTTAAAAGGATCAAATAGTTACACACATGGTAATGAATCCTGGTATGAATAAAATTATACACACAAAACCCAGTCACCCACATATGAAAATGAGCTACTTTGCATATCATGCGTGAAAGACACAAGCACCCAATCAAAAAATCAACACAATAAATCAAATTGAACTGTGGTTGCCGCACGTCTTTGAATAATATTTATGCATTGATGCACCATAAAGATAAGTATCTGTCCCTAATTGATGTGGACCCCAGTCCACTCTACTCTCTGCTCTGTAGTCCCAAATGGTTTCTTATACCCATACATTCAATAGCCATCAGTTTGATTCCTCTGACTTATGAGTCTGTGCTCAATAATCACTAGGAAAGTAATCAGACGGGTTGGCTGCACCATGGATTGGATGGCACCAGGATAGCTTCATGCCCCTGGTTGATGTGGACCCCAGTCCATTCTACTCCTATCAGCTTAAGCTACAATATCTCAATACCCCATACACTCAGTAATCATTGATTTTGTTTCTTTGACTTATGGATGTGAGCCCAGAATCACTATGAAGGAGTTGTACCATTCAGATGGATAAGACTGCAGCATGGATTAGATGGCACTATGTCATCTGTGCCAGCCTCCAGCTCTTTGAAACAGTATGCCACAAAAGGTGAGGAAACCCTTTAGTCTCCTTCACCCTGTTTCACTATCCAAGTAAACTTGGGTATATTTAAATAATATGTAAAGTGTGCAGACTCAAGAATCTTCAGCAAAAACAATTATTATCATTTAAAATCTGTAGCAATGCATGAGACCGTTACTAAATATAAAAATTTCCTGCACTTGTTAGCTTATGAAACAGAATTTTTTTTTTTTTTTTTTTTTTTTGTTAAGTCCTTGCATTCTTTGACATATCATTGAACCACAAAACTAGAGTTGCAAAAGGAAAACCTCAAAGAATATCATGTTCCATATACAACATGATGTTTGATCAAAAGCGGCACATCTTTGAAGACATCTATATGGAACACTTGATTAAATGAAAAGGACAGTTCAAATTGTTGCAATAAATAAAGGGATAACATTGAAGGTTCTAATACTTTTCTCTTACATTTTAGTTCATAAGACTGTAGTATGATATGCAATAACCAAAAATTGAACTCACATATATTGGCATTATATCATTTACATATATGACTGCAGTAAAGCTATATATCACTGCTAAATAACAGCCAAAATGAAGGAGATATCCATAAAACCTAATATGGCTTTGGGCAGCAGTGGCCACCTCCCCATTTGCAACTGAATATAATTGCTCACTACAGATGTAACATGCAAATGAAGAATAAAACTAGTAGAGCACACTTTACCAAATCCATTGCCTCGCTATCCAAAAATTCAAATGCAGACAAAAGCTCTCCAAGTTTCCTCTTTGCCTCCAATAAAAGTTTCTGATAAAAAGAATAGAAATAAGGAAAGGTGACAAGAAAATTATTTCTACTCAGAAAAAGCAGATAAATGAGGAAAAGAGCAAGAAACATTAACACAAAAATTTCTACTAAGATTTCGCTATCTGCATAAATTCTTTTTTTACAGGCCTATTGATAAACAAATCCAAACCTTTTTCGTTTCTTTATGATGATATCACCCAAACCTTATGAAACAGGCAGTTTTAGCCAATTTTAGCCAAATTGTGTCAATATCACCAATGGTCAAAATTAGTCCCTGAGTAAGCTTCACATGTTGAGATGGATGCGATATAAGAAGTTAGATATGGAAGAAAGTGATGATGTAAACCTTTTTTTTTTTTTTTCTTATGTGGTGTCTACTTCAGCATATGGAGCCCATACGGGAGCCTAATTTTTCACCTTTTGCGCTATTGACACAAATTTGACTAAGAAATTGGGTAAAACTGGCTATTTTGTAAGCCTTGAGTGACATCGCGAAAAAGTGAAAAGATTTTTTTTTTTTATTGTGTCAACCCTTCTGCTCAACAATGAAGCAAATTATACAAGTCCTTTGAAACTCTTAATTCAAGCTGCAAAATCCAAGTACCCTTATTTAACCTGTTCTAGATCCCAAATTTTAGCCAACACCCTGAAATTCATGTCTAAAGTGATAATGCTATAGCCTTATAAAATCACCACTTTGCAGAGTACAATGTTTCCTTGTCACTGTCAATTCAAATTCTACTTCATTTTTGGTTACATTTAATAATATTGGGGCTATACAACTTGTATAAAACAGGAACAACTAACTAAATTGGTTTATAATGTACTTATTCCTCAGCAAAACGAATTATATTAGTAGTTTTACCTATTTTGGTAACCAATATAGATAATAAAAAAGTAAAGTCGGGGGGAAATCCAAAAAGAAAAATTGTTAAACAGAGTTCCACTTCCCATCTGACTGATCAACATGAGAAGGTGCTAAAAGCAGTTTTCTAGAATAAAACAGTAAGAATGCAACATAAACTCTAAAACTAGCCATAATATAAACCCACAGCCACAAAAATATTCTCAAATAAATGTCAAGTGATACTAGAAATATATGTACACACGTATCAATGTCACGATGAAATCCTAATCCAAGTAGAATGTAAAAAGGATCTACAAAGCTAGTCCCAACTACATTGGTCTTAACCTTGATTGATTTGGGCATAAGAGAATTATAGAGAGCATTATATGCCAAAAAGAAGATACTTTTTTTTTTTTTGGGAGAAATCAAAAAGAAGATACTTTAAAGACAGGAACTTCTAAACATACTGACTTGAAATAATACCTGGCAGCTGAGATAATCTTTGCATGCAAGAAAGGCTATATTCACTGAAGATAGCTTTGGGGGGGTAAGTATGGACACCTTAGTTACAATTCCCAAGGAACCTTCACTGCCTATGTCAAACACAGAACAATTATATGAATTGCACCAACCACAGAAAGCTCAACTAGAACACTGAAATATAAACCACAACTGAAGCTGCATATACCTATAAACAAATGCTTCAAATCATAACCTGTATTATCTTTACGCAAAGTCCCAAGCATGTTGAGCACACTACCGCTTGCCAGAACAGCCTCAAGACCTGTATATGCACCCAACATATGTCTTCAAATAAATATATTACATGAGATGAAATCACCCAATATGTTCAATAAAGTGGATGATTAGAAGCTAACAGCAACTCTCAGCACCTCAGCATCACTAAAACAATTACTATACATTCAACACAAGTATCCCTTCTAGCCTAACCATGAGATAATAAGATAAGATAGAGATCACAAATGTACAAAAATGCAATTTATATATATATATATATATATATATATATATATAAACATTGCATACAGATACATATTCTTACATAATATATGTATGCATATTTTTCCGCATAACCAGCATAACTTTTTGTTTGTGGTAGAAACACTTAGAAGCATGACATATTACATGTCAGATTGCCATATTAACATGAACATTTGAAAGGAAGTGCATTTCCACTTTAAATTTTCAAAGTTCACTTGATAATGACAACTTTACCAAGAACATTCCCATGTAATGAACCATAACGAACAAGGCGGAGACCACCAGCATTAGTTGAAACATTTCCACCAATTTGGCAGCTTCCTTTTGCGCCTAAGTCCAGTGGCATAATAAATCTGAACAGAAGCATAATGTACTTGAATAAAACATCCAAAAAAAAATGTCAAATTTCCATTTGCTACAATTTCAATTATAACGGTCAGAGATTAGTGCTACTCCACATAGTTAAAAGGATGAATCAAGTAAGTTACTGCCACAACTGCCAAACAAGACCAAGAAGAATCAATATCACATTTCACTGTGAATTAAAGTTGATTCTCTTTGCAGTGAAATTGGAATATTATCATGATTCATGAAAATAATAGAGCTTCCTTAAGAAACATTGACGATCTGAAGAAAATCGAACACCATTCAGCTCCAAAGTAATTAATTACTGAAAATGAAATCAACTGCATTCTCATTACTACAATTATCAACAGTTGTTGGTCAACCCAAAAAAAAAAAAAAGAAAGAAAAAGAAATATCATCAGTGGTTTCTGAGAAACTATAATTGTGTTTTGAGTATGGAATCAACTACTGAAATTTTAGTTGTATGATGTTGTACTCTCTTGTCTTTTGGGTATTAGTATGTTGCGGGTCAAGAAAAGAAAACAAAGATGTAAGACTATTACCCTTGGTTATCCAAGAAGGATATCAAATTTTCCAATATGCATCCAGCTTCACAAACAAGTATGCCACTAACCTGAAAATAGAATAAGATATCACTTTAAGGAACATACCAATGTCTGTTCACCACTATTAAAACTGACCTAGTGAATATAACAGAAAACATCTTTAAATATAAATAAATAAATAATTATTTGTATACATATATATACTTATATCTATATATGGGCGCGCGCCCATGTGTGTGTGTGTATATATATATATATATATATATATATGCATGTATACACATATGTACATATACAGAGGCGGACCTAGCATGAGAGCAGTGGGGCAAATGCCCCCATTAACCCCTCATCTTTCCTTTATTTATTTAATTAAATTTCACTTTGCCTCCACTAAATTTCTTAAATTTGCCTGCACTATATAATCTTATCTAGGAGTGGGCATTCAGTTAAAACTGAACTGAACCAAAAAAACCGAAAACTGAATTCTGAAAAAAATACAAACCAAACGGAATCAAAATATATTATTTATCAAACCAGACCGAACTGAACCGAATTAAATCGGTTTGGTTCGGTTCGGTCAATAGGTCTAGACCTCTTTAAAACCCATTTTTATGGGCTTTGTTTTTTTACTCTGAATTTTGTTTATGATCAGCCCATTTTTATAGGCTTTGTCTTCTTGATGGACCTCTTTAAAGAATGCAATAAAAAAAAACTTCATTGTTCTATATTTCTATACAAAATACACTAATGTAATAAAATATGTTGAGGATCTCAGCAGGCAAATATGTACAGACTTTGTCAAGAGATAAATGCAGACAATTAAGCTAAAATATTTGCAGAAAAGTTTTTGGGTATTTTTCAAATACAATTAAGCTAAAATATTAGTCAATTTATTATACATTGATGTGTTGCTTTTTCCTATATTTCTTAATATCAATCAATTTCTCAATTAAACTAAAATGTCATTCAATTTCTCAATTTATCATACATTGATGTATTATATAAAATATCAGTCTATTTATTAATTTATCAGCCAATTAAAAACTTCATTCTTGATATATTTCTACACAAAATACCAGAAATCCTAGAACTACAAGAACTCAATACAAGCCGCATTTTAAAAAAATTAATTAGTAAATTATAATAATACAGCTCCACCACTGCGAAATATAGGATCTGACATCCATAAGTAAGGTTCCAATATAGGTAAGATCAAAACTGTGACTATTCAACCCCTGAACCAGGAATAAACAATCACTCTCAGCCACAAAATTCATAAACCCCATGAAAAGTAGTCTGAATTCCAAAAATAAAGCCCAAGCTTCAGCTACCTCAACTGAAAATGCTTGATCCACTCCCTCTCTTACACCCTGACATCATAATAACCTGTCCAGGGTGGTTCCTCAAAGCAAAACCCAAATCAATAATTCCCATTCTCTCTGTTTTTGCCATTTTTTTGGTTGTCATAATATAATTACATGATACGCACCTTGAGAAGCTACAGCAGCGGCAAAGACGAAGAGATGAGGTAATGACTCTGGCAGCAAAAATAAAAGAAAGATGAAGTGAAGCTGCAATGAGATGAGGAAGAGAAGGGACAATGATGAGAAAGGTGTGGAGGAGAAGGCTGGCTAGAGATGATGAAGGGATGTGTGGGTGAGTAGCAGCGGCAGAACGTCTGTAGAGAAGGAAAAAGTCATGGAGTTGAGTGAGAGAATTAGGTTTAGGTATATTAGCATATAAACATTACAGCAAAACGATGCAGCAGAGGAATTCAGTTGGTTCAATTTTTCGAATTTGCTGAAACTTAAAACCGAACCGATAAAAACCAAAAATTCTTAAAATATATAACTGAACCAAACCGAATTTTCAAATAAACCAAACCAAATTTCCGAAATTGACCGTTCAGTCAGTTATTTCGGTTTTAACCAAGAACAACCCACCCCTAATCTTATCCCTTTTTTTTGTCACATTTTAATTCAGTCCAAACCATAATCATATAATTTAATCAAAATTGGACTACTATTAATCATTTTAATAGTAAATATTGATCATTAAATTTATTTTTTAACTTTTCTCAAAAAAATTATTTTTTAATTTGTAATTCCTTTTTTAAAAATCATTTTCAATTTCACAAACTCTTTAAGTTTGATATATTAAATCTTTTTTTATTGTATGTTATTACATATATAAAATTTTTATTTTTATTTTTGGTTCATTAGGTTTCATATGAAGTTAAAATTCACAATCTCATAATCCCAAAAAGTCATTTAATACTGCTTAATAAAAAATCATTGTAACATTTCTAATTTAATAAAATTGAGAACTTAATTTAATAATATTAAAATGAATAAAATTTATAACAAATTCAGTAACAGTTGATTAAGAAATAAGAAATAAATATGTAAATATTCTTGATATTTATGAATATATATTTATTGTTTAATTATATTTCTTTGTATTAGTATAAGTTGATTTTATCTTTAAAATATGTATGCAAATTTTGCTCCTGTTAATAAAAATTTATGGATCTGCCATTTTATGTACATAAATATCTATGTGCATGTACATAGATATATCACACATTTATAAATACATACATACATCCATACATACCATACATATTTGTGTGCGTCCGTTAGTGTGTGTGTGTGTGTGTACATATATAAGAGCTGTAAGACAGAGGTAAAATCTCTAGAATCTAACCCAGAAATAGCTAAAAGAACAGAAATAAGAAATGGAACTCGAGTACCAGAGAACAAGAAGAAACCCAATAAACATATGCAAATGAATGTACAGGTGACTATTCATGGACAGAATTGAAACCAGGAATGACATACTGGGGTAAGATGTGTACCTTGTCAAATGCTACAATGTTATTCATTGAACTCACACTAATAATCACCTGTAGAGCAAATCAATGAGTTAGCATTCCACTCATAAATTATGAAGACATTTTCCAGATAATGTGAATAATGATTTTTATCTGAATTTCCAGGATATATATATATATATATCCGGGAAATTCAGATAAAAATCATTATTCACATTATCTGGAAAATGTCTTCGTGAGTGTGTGTGTGTGTGTTTTTGTGTATATATAGTTTTAGCATGTGCATTGCACGTGAATCTTACTAGTTTAAACTTGTGACTATTTAAGAGTATACGAATATTGATTACATAATATTTAACACTGGTAATTTATTCATTGTTAAGTATTTATTTTATATGTAACATTTTCAGCTATTGTTTTACCCATTGCTAATAATGATTAATTAGTTAACCATACAGATATGAAGTGATCATACTGTAGGATGTTAATAATGTTACCTAGAAAACAGAAAATCTTTAAATTAAATTAAAAACAGTCTCAATTTCAAGGATAAATTGAATTTGGGAAAACCACATCCCTTTCCAAGGCGCAAAAACATATTTGTACATATGCAAGTGCACATATTTGTAGCATTCTGCATCATATAGATGAAAATATTTTACATTAAAACATATGAAGAGTGTTGGCCGAGAAAGGTTGAAAAATGAGGTCTTAGAATCAAGTTCCTAGAAAAGACTTTCTACATCATGACAATTTAGTTAAGCCATCATGCAAAAGCAAGAAATGGCTGTACAGCTGAATTTGTAGGGATGAAAATGGTTTTGTAGCATTCTTAAAAGAATGTTTCCATGATCAAGGTTGAACCTTGATACTATTAAGTTGAAGTACAAGTATTTAGAGCTTATAAAACAGTTAACTCCTCAAATGTCCAAAATAAGTTCATTATAAACAAACTTGCACCAATTGACCAATTGAGAAGATTGAACAATTTATTAATGGCAGCAGAAGGATCCTCATCTGCTTTCTAATCCGCGAAAAGCATACCATCAAGTAAGGGAATAAATTTGAATGCTTACACTGAATATATCCAGGTCGCAGCATCCTTACTTTTTCAAGCACCTTTTCCTTACTCAAATGCATCATGAGAGTCAAACAAAAAATGTACATTTTCCTAACATGCTCAGAATGTGAAAAATTAAAAAGAATATCAAATGATGGAATGTTAAAGAACTTTCTGCCCAACATATTTCCAAAGCATCGTACAGGCTAAGAGCCAAGATAATAGCAAAATTTTGCATTACTTAGACAGAAAGCTCAAGAACAGCTATGATAATAAGTGGAAGAATATCATCACCTCATCAAACACCGGCACACTTCCACCTACAAGACCAGTATTTCCACCTTGGGGAACAACAGCCAAGTGCCTAGAGTTACAATATTTAAGAATCTGAGAGACCTGCACACAGAATGAATACAGATGGATCATTTCAACACTGAGTTGACGTACCATATCAAGGAATTCTTTCAGCCAAGCCCAACCTAAAAATACAAATTCTTTTGCCCAAAATGCAACAAACATGAATTCACATCATAGCACAACTAAAAGTTCCCAAGTCCTTAAATACAAAATAATAAAGATTTCCAATCCACAAGGAAAAGGGAACACTAATCAATAATCTATGAACATTATCCAAATTTCAATTTTCAAATAAATGGATTTGCCATGCTTTGATAAAACAATTCCTATAGATAGTTACACTCAGATGGATAGTTTTATTTCATTTACTTTTTTCCCCAATTTTTCCAACTTCCTGTTAGCTAAATAAATGAAAAGGGCCAATTTTGGGGAACATGAATTAAATGCATAATGCATAAGTCTCATTTGTAAATAACCAAATCCCAAGGAAACAAATTCGCGCAGTAGCTAATCACTTCAATATTAAGCAACCTGGATTCAGTATACTAGCCCAATTTCAAGAATACTTAGATTGCATGAAACCAATCACACTAGAACAGTAAAGAAGAAACAACATCCTCCAATACATATAATCAAGAAATTCAATAAAAAGGGAAAAGAAAAAAATAAGAAAGTAAAAAGTGAAACCTCCTCAGTACTCCTAGGTAGTAGAAGAAGCCTACTCGAACCTTTGTATTTATGCATCCAATCTACATTTGCATACTCCAACCTATCTTCATCCTCAACCACATTTTTCTCCCCCAAAATCCCCTTAAAATAGGCTACATCATCACTGCTCAATGTCCCAAAGGACGGATTTCTCTTAATCGTCGTCGTCGTCGTCGTCGCCACCGAGCCAAAACTCCTATACTGACACGAATGCGACAGAATGCGTCTGCAATCCCTAGACGAACTTGTGCAAGCCTGCCAGTCTCGATTCTCATGCTGACAAAACGGCAAGTGGTGCTCGTCGTTTCCGCTGAAGTGATGCGTAAAGCCTGTTTTTAGAAGCAAATCGAAAATTCATATGACCAAAACCTGAAATTAAGAAACAAGAATCGAAAATAGCGAATGGAAATTATTGATCGTTGCCTGGAGTAGAGCGGAGAGTGGAATTTTCGGAGATGAATCGGTAATGATAAAATAGTGATCTGGATGAGTGTACCAAGAGGCGAAAGGATGCTCTGCACCTGTTCATCGTCACCATGCGTGTATGCCAATTGGGTTTTTGAGTTATAAAATGGATTATTACATGTTATTGTATTATAAGTTAATGATATACAGACATTTACACGGAAGATAAAGACAACTTCACGTCAAAACTAACTGAATTTGGAACATGCGAATGACTCAGCTATGGCGGCCGAGCGTTGTGCAAAATTTATCTTATCAAAAAGTATATTATCTCGTCATCAATTCGATTTAATTTGTTGATTATTTTTATTTTTAAAAATGATTTAAATGTCTTTTTTTTTATTAACATAACACAAATATGCAAATGAACAATAAAGATATAATAACTATATAATCCATACACACATTTGACTATATGAAATTTTAGAAATTAAAATCTCTTTAATATATCATCAATGAATCTTCCTAATTAAAATAGATAAAGAGAGTTCAAAAAATAAAATAAAATAAAATAAAATTTTGATGACAATTTTTCCTTCAAAATTCTTTCCTTATCCTTTGTAGAAGTTAACAATGGTACATTCTCTCTTTTGTTTTTGGACAATGTTGCGTAAATAAATGTTTTTAAAAAACAACAACTGATTAATTATTAGATTAGTAGTTATAAGAGATTAATGACCATTGATGCCCCTAAATTTATTTATTCGAAACAATTTTACTTTCACGTTTGTTTGAATTTCTTTTACCCTCAACGCTAATATAACCTCATGTATTTGCTATTATTGGAGATGATGTTAATTGACCCTGTAAACCTATGATAACTCACTATTAACTTTATTATTTTATGGATAATAATCCAACATAAGCAAACATGTTAGCATTAATGGTGTCAAATAAGCACATAATTAATTCTGAAATCCACAATCTGAAAAGTAAATCCCCAATTGTAACCTTAACCTTTCCTCATCTTCAAAGTCCTTAAACCAGAGCATTCAAATCCCTAAATAGAAGAGTAAGAAAGTTTAATGGAGAGCTCGATGTCTTCAAGCCGGTTGTTGATGAGAAGAACAACCGTTGAAGTTGACTATGAAACTCCTACATTATACTGCCATATGGATTGCAAGCAAGAAGGTGGACTTCATGGAGTGAAAATAACCCGAGTCATAGATTTTTTTTAGTGTCAGATTATAGGGTGAGTTTTCCTTTTTTTTTTTTTTTTAAATACTGATAAACTAAATAGGTATTGATAGTTTTCCTAAACTATTTCGTATTCACTTTAAATGGTATCGATAATTGTTGTTTTGGTGTTTGGTGTTATGAAATTTTGGATTTTTGCAGGATGGAGGATGCAGGTTTTTTGTGTGGCAGAATGCTGAATGTCAGAAATGGCAAAGGATGTGATTCATGAATTGAAGAGGAAAATAACCAATTACCAATTGAGAACAGGGAATTCAAGAAATTACATTCTATTGAAACTGTTAACGATTTGAAAGGAATTTTAGAAGAAATCAAGATCTTGAAGAACTCTAAAACGGCAGATGAAGAAGAACTAAAAGGAATTCGGTTGAAATTGAAACTTGGTAGTTATTGTGTTATTCTATGTTTTTTGGTTAGTTGTGGAATGATAGTGTTCTGTAATTTTACAGGTGTTTTCTAGAGGCTGTGGAATGACAGATTTTTTGCATATTTTGGGCATGTATCTATAAAGTGACTTGTCGTCATCCAAGCACATCTTATTATAATTGAAGTGTCCCTTCAAGAATGTGATCAATGAAATATTATATTGGTATTTAATCAAAAATATATTATGATGCTCATTTTGAAATATAAAATCTATGATTTCTATTCCAATAATTTCTCTAATGAAGCTGTCATTGAAATCCAAAAAGAAAGTCCACATTGCTGACAAACCTGTTTAACATTCACTCTAAATTTCAATTTCTTTGTACCATATACCAAAAGCTAAACGTATATTATGCCTTGATTTCAAGCTAACAATATAAGGCATCAAAATGTTATATACAGCATAATGCCAAAATCAAAAAGCTCTTTGTTCAACAACTACTCACAAAGACAAATAATTCAAAACTAAAACCTTATTGTTCTTCCATAATCACAAATTGTCATCTGCTTATATTTCAAATTGGTGGAGATGTTGATGGCATTTCCCCTTCTTTGTGCTTCTCTGAAATTTTTAATCTTAGCAGGCCTTTCTTCATGCAATTGATTAAAACTTATACTTTTTTCCCTTTCCATTGGAGACCTATTGGCTTGAATAGCATATTACATATTGTTGCAGGCCCTTCATCACCCTTGAACATAATTTTCCTTGTGTTTTGACCAGAATAATTTAGGTTTGATTGCAATTCTGTATCCTTAATGCTCTATGAATGGTTGGTTTATCATTATGCTTTATTAGTCTGACACGTTAGCCTGTTCCAAGGCGGATGACTCTTTCAGTGTAAAGACCAGGCTGATAAATCACATAACACTCATTTCAGTGAATAACATTAATAGAACTATTGCATTTTATCAGAAAAATTTTAAAAAATAGTAAACTTACGTCCATTGTCACAGTTCCATCATCATTGTATAGAATGCAAGCACCTTGAGTTCTAAGTTTTGAGTTTTTTTGCTAATTGAGCACTTAACCTCCTGCCTGTTGGACCCTTACTGAAGATTGGAGAACTTGGAACTCGATGGCTGCTTCGCTGGCTTGCTGGAACCTGATTGCTAGGTTGTTAGTTGTTGGCTACTTGGTGGCTTGCTCTTTCATTGCCTGTTACTTGCTAGAACCTCATGGCTAGCATGTTGACTTGCTGGAACCTCATGGCTAGCATGTTGGATCCCTGGAACATGATGGCTACTTTGTTGGCTTACTAGAACCTCATGGCTAGCATGTTGGCTACCTCCTACCTGTTGGCCTCCTTGAGTTTGATCCCCCTGACATTCAGATTATAACATCATTCAATATCAATGTCAAATAATTAAAATGTATCAATTATTAAAATAAAACATTACCTTGCAACCAGCCTTGTTATGCCCAAAGCCATTACATTTGCTGAATTTCACTTTATACCCTTTCCTTGATATCTTAGTAGAATTAGCAACCTTTTGAGGCTCATTCATAGCTCTGATTCTTTGTTTATGGGACATATTTTTAAGAAAAGCAATGTAACAAGGAGAACAATGAAATAAGGCTTGAAAAATACTTAAAGGAACTAGGTAAGTAGCATTGATAGTGGTAACATGCCATATAAAATCTTGAAACATATTACTCGATCATTATGTTTTATACTTTTTCTTAAGGGAAGATTAGGAAGAAGAGAGTTAGATGAAATATCATTGGAAGAAATGTTAGGCATAAAAGGCAAAGGAAGGAGAAACTAAATTGCAATGTTCAGCTTGGAGAAGAGGAAGACAAAACTGGGCCAGGAGAATCAGAAATAAAGTGTGTAGGATTGAAATCTAATGATATTCCAAGTAATTTTAGTAAATGTTCATGTTTTCGCTTAGCTGTCATTTTCAAACACAGAGTTCAAAGACGTGTTTTTGTGAATGACTCCTCTATGTTGAAGGAAAGTGTTAAAATTTTGATTTCTATACTCATTACTATGGCATGTTCTTATGATTTTGGTATGGAAGAGCAAAACTTTTCCTCAATTTTCATCTTTAGTAATTTTAAACTATTTATTATAACATCTAATGGAATGCCATGCACTTTGTAATTTTGTACCTGTGCAGCAATAATTTGAAGGGTGCCTTTAAGTTTTGCTCTTCCATACCAGTTATACAACCTTAAATAATTATCCTTAATGTGGCCAAGTTTGTTACATTATTTACAATGCTTGCTATAATCTCTAATTTGTAATCTCCTTTATTACCAGCTATTATTTGCCTCATATTATATTATGGTTTAGGAAGGAAAGTTGTACCTGTATTAGTTTCTAAAAATGATGAAGTTACTTGTCTATGAGATTTAGCTCTCAACACTATAGGATGACCTTCGAAGGCAGGGGTTTACTGATAGAATTTGGTTTCGAACTTTTACATATCTTTCATTTAAATCTATTAGAAATTGCATTAATTGATTCATATCAATCATTTTTGTATAGATTTCCCAGCTCAACTAGCACATAAATAATAGGATAAAAAACTACTTATTCAATTCATAACTTCTTTGGCTAAGCATAATACATCAAGATAGCACTATTTCCTTAAATAATTGAGGCAATCTAGGTTTGCAAGTAATAGATCATGGGGCCATTACTTTGCCCAAAACGTTTAGTAAGCTCATCCTATAGTTCCTCTAATGTTGTAATTTACAAAAATGCTCCTATCAATTCCATTTCTCAAAATCATCTATATATATATATATATATATGCGTGTGTGTGTGCGCGCGCGTGTTATCCTGTTGTGAAATTGAGGTTTTGTTGGATGTGAAGCACAACTGTGATGTATATATCTCATATGGGTTATTACTAAAAATGATTTGGACGCAATGGTGAGAGTTGTCTCATATTATTTTATTGTGTTTTTATATGTCACACATTTGGTGATAGAACATCTCCCTTAATTTTGCTTTGTGGAGTGGTATATGATAACGTCATAGTTCTTTCTTTTTAGTTTTCGTATATTGCAGCTTCAGAAATCATTTAGTTTTTAAGATAAATAAAATTTGTTGGCGTACACACATACACACACATATATATATATTAGAAATTGTGCTAATTAAAATTTTTTTTATTATGTATTAAGCAATTGTTTTGTTTTACTAACTTTTTAAAATCATCATATCATTTTTAAAATTTTAACACAATTAAAAATCAAATAACACTTCTATTACAATATGAATTTTATATTAAAATTAACTTTTAAATTGAAAACACAATATTTTACAGCCAAACATTATGTGAAATTCTAATATAATATAAATTTTATATCAAAATTATAATAAAAATTATGACAAAAAATATACATAATATGCGAATTAATGACTAGTCAAATGTTAATATAAATATCGTGTCATATTAAGCAGCCATGAATAATGGGAGGTATGGTCAATTTGTTGGTTCTAGTGAGGATGACAATCCAAGAGAAAAGTGAATCAAGTTTTTTGAAAATTTTTTTATTTAATTGCAGTAGAAAAAATTTTTATCCAACTTTCATTCTTCTCAAGCAAAAATTGAAGTATGAAAAATAAAAGAACAACATACAAAATTTATAAAGATTTAAAACTAATCCTCTCTATATTCTCTCTTTAAATATCCACTTAGACTTGTCACCATAAACTCCCCCTTTCACAAGTTGAGGGACAATCTCTTATACTCTCTTTTTATAATGGCTCAAAAGAGTACCTCTAAAATAATTTTGCAGGTTGATCGTCAACTTTTATTCTTTGGTAGGCGAAGCGCTAATCTAAGTGTCATTACATAACAAATTATCTTTAGTATGTACTTAAACCTCTCAAATAAGCGGCAAGATTACAATTAGTGTGCAAGAATACATAATACTTTTACGTACAAGATTTGCCCATTAAGTTCATTCTATCCAAATATAAAGAAACATACTTGAAAAGCTCCCTGCATTTTACACTTGTAAGTTCAAAATGTTAAGTAGCCTTCTAAATATTATCTAAGATGTCCTTACATAACCAAGAATCAAAACTAGCATTATAATTTCAAAAAGCTCCAAAATATTTTTTTTTTTTAAAAAAAATCAAATTATAAGTTTGAATAGGTATGTTTATTTACTTGAAAAGCTATTTAAAGATTGCATGAACTATTTTAAATGAGTTTCAGGTTCTTTAATCCTTTGGCTAAGTTTCATTGTGAACAAAGCGGTTAGTAAGACCGTTCAAATTAGAACAAACATTCATTGTATCTTTAACATCAATTGCTCTAACTTAAATAACCATAACTCTCTTCAGAAAACTTCAAATTATAATTCACTTGATTTTTAAAAACTTGATTGAATAAGCTTTCTATTCATATATGGCATACATTCAGTTTCTCTATGAATTATTCTAAAAGTTATTTTAAAGTTAATCTATTTGCATGATAACTTCAAATTTAATAATGACTATTTTTTATTAAAATATCCATAATTTTTTCATATATACCTTGAATTGGTGTACTATTTAATTTTGTGGAAACTAGACTCTTTCAATTTGTCAACCACATATTATGAATCTTCCACATCTTCCATAATAGGTTTACACATTACTTTAAAATGTATGTTTCTACAAGTGTGCTTAACTTGTCTTATTCGTTCTTCAACATTTAGCGAATTTTCTCTATACCTCACGACTCTTTTTTCTTCCAACTTAGAATTCAATTCTCAAGTATTTCCTATCTTTAAACTATATTTAGCTTATATTATTGGGTTCAATATTGTCAATTTCACTTTTTCAAACTACAATTAGTGGAGATTCTATAACTTGTATAAAAAAAATCATAAGATTTTAGAACATAATAAAATACATTCAAAATCTAACTATGTATATGCATAAATTATTATATAAATTTAATTCTACAAATATAAAAAAAATACAAATAAGATAGTTTATAAATTTAATACACATAAAACTACATTAAGATCATAGTAAAATCTATTGATAAAAGAAGTTCAAGTTCATATTCCATACTAGGATGTTGGAATATATAAAAGAAATTAGTTCATGTTCATGACACATTTATTAAGTTAACAATACAAAATAATACATGAAATGAAATACAAAATCTAAAAGAAATCATCAATGTTCTTATTCAAATTCAAATAATATAAATTCACTTGTAATCATATTATTAAACAACCAAAAGTTTGATTAATATTCAATTTATAACCATAAATTTAAATATAATATTATATGAATGAATAAATTAAGTTTAAAATTTAATTTTCAAAATCTGCTTGCATAATAAACTTTTAAGCTCATACGAGTTTATTCACGAGTTTACAGATTTTACTGTATTAACTCACAAATTTATCATTATGATTTGGCATAAAAATAATTTTATAAGCAAATTAACTAATTTGCTTAAATAAAAAAAATATAAACTCATACAAGTTAACTCGCAAATTTAACAATAATGCTCGAGCTCTTATGCCTTGGATTCTAAACTTAGCTTACTCTTATTAGCTAACGTTCCCTCTCTTATTTAACATTTAAAAGAACTTAACAAAATATTAACTTATAGAATTTTTCAATGTTTTTTTTTATCATTTAAAATATTAATTAGGCAATCCAAGCCTTGGCTCAAACTTTAGAATCAACAACATTGTTGAATCCACTAATGCCACAGTATTTTATTTATTTACCAAAAAAGTACAAATAAAGAAACTCTTTTATTTATTTCCAATTACATCAAAAAGAAAAATATTTAATAATATATTCATCATCACAACAATTAATATACTAATTAATTTTAATTTTTAAATTATTTTATGATAAATATTTATCATTTATCAAGATAATATTTTTATAAATAAATAATTAAATACTATAAACTATTGTCATATCATATACTAATTGAAAAACTATAAAATAACAAAATAAAAAATATATAAAAGAAAAAATATACATAAGAAAAGAAGGCCTTAAATGAATTAACAATTAATTAATTATTTAAATTAAATGATAAAAATTTTAAAAACAACTTGGTAAATTGATCTAAAAATTATTTATTTTAATGTTCTTGTACATTTATATCATAATATAAAATAATCTAATATAATATTTTTATAAAGAATTTTATAAAATTTTTATATTATAGCTCTTGTAACACAAGAATTAGCAATTAATATACAATTAATTCTAATATTAGAATTGATTTAACATAAAATTTACTGATTATCAAATTAAGAATTTGTTTCAGGTAAAAATTTATTAACTACTAAATTAATTAAAAATTGTTGCCATATGAAAGTAATCTAATTGGAATAACTATAAATAAAATAAAAAATTATTAAAAGAAACTGAACAATTTAAAATAAAAAAATAAGACTAATAATATTTTTTATATATTAGTTTTTTAAAAATAATATTATTAAATTATATATTTTAAAAAATATTTTTTAATTTTATTAATATTTATAAATAATTTGTGGATTACTTTTAGATGTGATTGAAGTTACTTCTTAAAAAAAGTTAGAAAAGTTGTTAGATAAATTAATTTAAAAGAGTGGATGAAAATGATAATAACTTCAATAAACAATGCAAAAGAAAAATGAGTAAACAATGAAAGCAATGGAGTTATCTGAATTCTACTTCTACACAATGTTTTTAAAATTGAAATAAAATTCAAACCGGTCGATGGACCGATTTTAAGTTCAACTAGTTTAAGTAGTTTAACCAATCTAGTTTGATAAGGTTTTTTTCTATTTTTTGAAAAATAAATAAATAATAGCAAAAAAATATTTGAAATATTAAAAAATATATAATATAATAAAATAATAAAATAAAAATTAATAAAATAAACTAATAAAAACTATTTTAAATTTAAATTTTAATGTAATTTTTAAAATTTTTTATTTTTTTAGAAAACGACATAATTTTAAGTTAAATTGGTTTGATTTGATTCTTGGTTTTGAGTGATTTTTTTATTTGGATTAATTTTTTCGATTTTGACTGATTTTTTAGGTATTTAATTTTTTAAATTGAATCAAATCAAATTACTAACCAATTTCTATTTTTACCGATCCAGTCCGGTTTTGAAAACATTACTTCGCATAGAACTCTTTTATTAGCTTTAATTAAAAAATCAAATGTATTTCATTAGTTAATATTAAAAATAATTATAAGTAATTTAAAAATAAAGTAATTTGCTTTGAAATACTACATCGATTTGGCTTTATAGAAAAAAAATATTGACTTTTGAACGTTGGCATTAAGGAAAAAATTCAAGAATATAATTAAAATTGTGTGTTCCACTTAGTTGAGGAATTATGCATTTGATTATTTATTTTTTAATATGAATAATATTCAATATGTTTTCTTTATTTATTGAATTACATGTAGTTGATATAGAGATATTTTTATTTATTAATTTATTATATACACAAATTATTAATTAAATTACCCAATTGATCCATTCTAAAAAACATAAGAGACATTATATGTATAAGTTATTATTAAATTTTATAATTGAAATTCTATCTTTTAATCTTTCAATCTTATTTTACTAATAATAATGTTATGAGACTTATCATTGAGGTTGGTTCGGTTGGATTTTTTGAGATTGAGGTGTTAGTTTGGTACTCTTAATTTGATCCCTACAAAATAACAATGGCGAGAAAATGTTCGACTGATCAACAAAACTCACTCTGATACTTAAATTAATAAATTTTTGAAAGTCTAAAGTGAGTAAATATAAAAAGTATGAGAGATATCTAATGAGAACCTTTATATAGTGGCTAGAGTAGCTTGTTTCCTTACTGGAGTGAGATTTGAATCTTTTTCTATTCAAGAGTGTCATTTCCTTATTAAAACTAACTTTCTGATGAGTGCCTTTACTTTTTGATTAGGATAAGTCATAGATTGAGTATTTGAGTATGGGCCAAGCCATGCTGGCTTGTGAACTCGTATGGGTCAAGACATTGAATCTTATTTTGGACTGAGATAATCAGCCTATCCTCTTGTGGTTTATTGATCCGAACTGAGTTTTGGCCTAGCCCAACATACGTAAAGAATTTAAATTAAAATATATAATATCTAAATATGCACTGTTATTTAAAAATAAAAATTTTATGAGTAGATTTCAAGTACAATGCTTGTGTCATATATATATTATGTTAATTGTCACTAGAAAAAACAGGAATTATAATTTTCAATTTTGTCTAAATTTGGCAAAAAATCTTCACTTCATAAATAATAATGGAATAGAGGCCAATTGAAAATTTTCATTCTATTTTATTTCATCTCATCCTTATTAAATATAAACTTATATATTTACATATTAATTTAATGTATATAAGTTTATAGTTTTCTTATTTTTTAAATATAAGCATTATTAATTAGCATTTTCTCCAATATTAATTAATGTTGTGAGACTTACCACAATGGTTGGCTCGAGTGATCTAAGTTGAGTTGAGTTTGTAGGCTCGAGTTGTCTAAGTTAGGTTCCTGCAAGACAACAATGGTGAGGAGGTGTCTACTTGATTGTCGAAAGCTCACTTTGATGCTTAGGTTAGTAATATACTAGAGAAAGAGAGAGTTAATATAATGTATGGGAGATACTTGGTACTGCTCTTTATATAACGTTTTTAGGAGAGTTGTTTCTTAGTTGAAGAAAGACTTAGTTTCTTCTTGTTTTAGTTTCTTCCTGTTTAGTGGTTGTTTTCTGATGAGGATTATTTTTTTAATTAGTTCATAATCTTTTTGATAAGGAGCATCTTACCGATTATTCTTATTTAGGGTAAGCTGAGAATCATTCGCTCCTTTAATGGGCTGAGCCAAGTTAACTAGTGATTTGTAGGCTTTCATGTGAGTCGAGCCAATTTTATGCCTACTGTAAGGATAGAGAATATACACTTAGGGAGCATCATATGTCACCCCTGGTATGAGTTTGTTTATGTCTTGGGAGAAACAAAAAATGTTCGAGTTGATGGTCGATGAGCCAAGACACAAGTGATTGTTCTGGAACTGATTTGTCATTGAAAAGGAGTTTTGAAATTTAAAATTGAAGATTTTGAGGAGTCTTATTATCATGCCTGACACATTTCATCCATGTGATGTGTTTCGAACTTTACCCTTCTTATCAAGCTGATTAAGGCCATTTGATGAAAGTATTAGTTCATTCAATCTCAACCTTTCACTCATTCTCTCTAATCCTATAAATGATTTTGAAAACCCCATTTTGTGTTATTTGCTTTTGCTACCTTCATCTTTAAGATCAAGTTTTGCAGCAAGTGCATCCAAATTTTGTGGTTTAACTTGTCTTTCATCTTTCTAACAGTAAGATTTCTCTTTTTTTGAAATCATTTTCTTCTTTTTCTTTTTCTTTACTTTTTCCCTACTTAAATTTGAGACAATGGACCCAAATGTTTTTTAGGATGTTGTTTCGATGGCTTCCATTGCTATTGGTGCAATGCTAAATGTTGAGGTCGACGCTGATGTTATAAGGCTTGTTAAGTCTAACGATGGTGATGAAGATGTAGAAGGACTAGAACAGGATGAGAGCTCGAATGATCTGGATAGAGATAACTTAGATGAAGCAGTTGAGAGAAACGAGCTAGATGATGGGGTTAGCTTTAATTTATATAAGTGTCGAATTGACTCAGTTGGAGACTCAACCCGAGCCCCTAAGGGTTTAATAGGTAAATCCAAAAGTGGGCGAGGTGCAAAATGGGACGTCTATACGGGGCTTAGCCAAGATTCGCATTAAGTATAATATTCCTTTAGACTTCAAGATGAGTATTTCGAGTCCTGAGCTGAGGGATTTATCTTCATTTGACTTTAATCAGTTTATGGTTTATAAGGACTTGAAGGTTGGTTTCAGGTTGCTTGTGCCAAAGTTTATTCAGGAGGTACTAAGGTGTTTTAATATGCCTATTTCCCAAGTAGCCCCCAATGGCACAAAGTTGTTGGTAGATTTGTATTTATTGGCATGAAAGAAAAAAGCATTTTATTTTTGTCAGGGAGGTGAGACAACTTTTTATTACTAAAGACATGGCTAAGGAAGACCATAGGCACTTATCTTCCAAGTCCAATATGGGTATGTTTACGTGTTATCCTTCATCTATAAAAGGTTGAAAACACAAGTTTTTTGTTGTTACTTATAAGGACAGGGTGGATTTTCCCACTAAATAGGCGAACAAGGATAACTGGAGCTATGAGCTAATTCCAACAGGGCATAAGTAGGAGTGAGCTAAGCATCTCTAAGCCTTGGTCGAGGACCTTATTGATTCGATTGATTTGATAAATATGCATCTTTCTACTCAATCTGGTACATGTGTTTTTTTGGTATAAAGAAATAGTTATTGACCAATGGATATTAATGCTTCTTTATTTTATAGAGATAAATATGAAAGCTTTAAGGAAAAAGATGGCAAGGCAGATGGCTGATTAGGCTACTCAGTGAGGGTTAAAACAACCAAAAACCTACATAAAGAAGATGGCGAGCAAGAAACGTTCATATGGGGAGACAAGCGTGCTTGATTCGCCTGTTAAAGACATTTACAACTTAACCTGCAAGGCTCTTCTTCTCCTTCTTCCTTTCATGTAGATATTTTGGATGAGCCATCTACAACTGAGGCGCCTTCGCAAGAAAAGACATGTACTGATATAAGTGACTCTAACTTGGAGGAGGAGCTATTTATGCTTCCTAAGAATTTGAGTCATTGTCAAGACCTACACAAGTTCTAAAGAGTAAGTATGATCCTTACTCTTTGAGAAATAAAATAATGAGTAAGACATTGGGTAGGATCTGCTTATTATCGAATGATGAAAAAGATTTTAGCAACTGACCAATAGGGAGTTTGTGGCTCAGATGCAGATGTTTAACCTTAAGGTATGTGGAAAGTGTCTGTGCAGTTTGTGCCTTATTGTAAGGGTATTAAGTTTTATTATTTTATGTCAGGCGATAGCAACTAAGGCAGTCTCAGGTTTTCCTCTTAAGGTTGCCGAGAAAGAGGTAAAATGACCTTTCTAAACTAGAGACTTGTTAATGAAGGCTCGGATGCTTATGATTCTTTATGAAAGAAGCATCAAGATATGCTAAAGCAGGCTACAAACTCGACAAACCTATTAAGTGAGGCCTAGGAGAAGCTGAAGGCTACTGAAGATTTAGTGACAGAGTTGTCCAAATGTGAAGAAGAGTTAAAGAAGAAGCCATCCAAGCTAGAGGAGGTTTCAAAGAAAAATGTCAAATTGATCCAGGAAGTTAGGAACAAGCAAGAAAAGGAGGTTGCAGCTCATGCTTCAGCTCTGAAGGAAATGTCCTCTATTTATTTTGGTTACAATTCAAAAATAAGGTGTGCGCTTATTAAGGCACATGTGAAGATTAACTTTGATTTTATGGGTGATGTGTTGCCTAGTGATGAGGAAGATGAGGAAGAGGCAGAGGAGTATATTATAACCTTTTGCCTCTTTATGTTGTAAAGATTTTTCTAAGTTAATGAAAAAATTTCTTCATTACCCCTGTTTTTTCTTTTAATACCTTTGCTTGTGTATGCTTGTATATAAATACTTAAACATATGTGTTGGATGTTCTTGTGACATGTTAGGTTGGTCATAGCTTCTTACAATTAAGGATAGCTCGTTATGTAATGTAATATAATTTGTGTACGAGGTAGATTAGCTCGGTATAAGATAAAACTTGATTAATATACAAGATAGATAAGCTTGGTACATGATGAAACTTGATTAATATACGAGATAGATTAGCTCAGTACATAATGAAACTTGATTAATGCATGAGATAGATTAGCTCGGTACACAATAAAAAAATGATTACTATTTTTAGATATATTTGCTTTAGTTCATTTGTTTTTGATAACTGAGGTAAATTAGCTTGACAATGTTTATAATGCACAAGGTATATTAGCTAGATGAGTTAGTGTGTGAGGTATATTTGTAACATCCCTAGCCACATTCATTGGCATTATCACATGAGCATATGCATTAGATAAATAATCATTTAGAAGCACCATTGCATTTGGGGACACTTGAACATATATGTAGTGTTTGTATAGTTATATGGCAAATTATTTTATATTGTGTGCATATTATAATATCATAAATAATGATGTTTTAGAGCTTAATTAAAAGTATAAGGAGTATTTAGGAATTAGGAGATGGATGGAAGTGCTTAATGAGTGAAGAAGAGGGACTAAAAGCAAAACTTTTAACTTTCAACCAATAGGAAATCAGCCCCAATCTTTTGACTTATTTAAGATAAAATACAGACCATTATGGTCAGATTTTGAGGAAAAAATGTGGGGTATACCAGAAACAAGAGAGAGCAAAGGAAGAAGAAAGAAAGGAAGAAGAAGAAGAAGAAGAAGAAGAAGAGAGGGAGAAGAGTGAGCTGCCTAGGGTTTTTCAATTCTGGGACAGTAGGTAAGTAAATTTATCTTCTTCTCAACTGGAATTAACATCTCATGACATGTTAATTATGCATGGTTAGTGAGATTTATGGAGTAATTGAGGTAGATCTCTTGGATGGAAGTTGTAATCCAAGAGAGTAAGAGCTGATTCTGTTGGATTTTGCTGTTAGAGCAGAATTTTGCACCCAGGATTTCGTAACCCTAGAAGAGGAATTATAGAAAGTGCAAAACATGAAAGTTGTAGCTTTATGTCTCATATAAATGTGTATGAAACATTTTTGCTTGATTTTGTGTATGTGAGGAGATATGACTCCTTCAATAGGACTAGTTCAAATCCGAACCGAGATGATATAGCCTTCTGTTTTCTTATATTTGGATGGCTTTATGTTCTGATTTTGACAAAGTGTAAAACATAAAATTTGTAGGATTATGTCCTCTATAAACACCTGTAAACCAGTTTTGATTGATTTGCTGTGTGGAAAGAGTTATGGCTCATTGATTGGGACTGACTCTGTACC